>JAQIXG010000923.1:0-26017 GCA_034700105.1 Oconnorella tubifera | reverse complement strand
TTGTATAATTTATATTGCTATTGCTAACCTTATAACAAACATTTTATTGTTTAATAAATAATTTTTATTTTTATATAAAAAAAAATCAGCCAAGTAAACAAGTTTCAACGCAATAAATACTTCGAATACTCGTCGGTGATTTCGTCACTGCATTCGTGCGAAATTTAAAAGTTGTACGCGTAACTTTCACGTGTACATAAAACAATTTATACATTTAAATTTAGCACGCTTGAGTTTACACAGTACAGTAAATTTATGCATTTGTGCACAATATATACCTTTATCTTATAATAGTTAATATCGTGTTAGTATAACTTTTATATGATGTGATAATAACTAACGCCAAATAATTATCTGCATTGATCTTACATCAATGCAGATAATTATTTGCTACATTTGCATGCAGTGATAATGTGAAATCTAAGCTAAATAATTTCTATAACTTATTATAATAATAGTATACCTAACACTAGAATAATGAATTTATATTAATTTTATGTAATTGACCAATAATTAGAATGTAACAGTCATAGCGCATTTGATTGTGAGTAGTGGTATCGCATCTGATTGGGAGTAGTGGTAGCCCGTGTTATTTTAGTCCTCAAAATATTTTTAGTTGTAGTTTCTATCTCCTCTCAGTAAAATTTTTTTTAGTTTTAGTCTTATTTTAGTCTCACAATTCTTTTTAGTTTTAGTTTTTATCTCCTCTCGTCAAAAATCTGTTTAGTCTTAGTCCTTTTTAGTCTTTTTTATTCTTAAACCAAAAACCGTGGAAATTGAAAACTGTGTTAATCTACATTTTACACATAAAAATCAATGCCACTTATTATGAAATAAGAGTGATCTTATACAATGACACAGCAAGTCTTAACACACACCCTAACATAAAATTGTTCAACTTCCAATCTATAAAACTGTAAATTTGTGATTCAGTTTTAAAAAACATACTATTATGCAAAAACGTTTTTGCATAGTCTATTTCTTCTGCCTGTGCTCAATAACCCAGCCACCAAAAATACTCGCTCTACGAATGCCTCTGAAGCGGGAGCTGATATGAGGTCCTCTGCAAGGAGTGTCAAGGATGAATAAGATGACCTGTTTTGTTTGACCTATATTTCGGCGATTAAAATTATAAAATCTATAAAATACGTCATCACTATCCTGAATAAACAAGACAAAAGAATAAGAACATGTCAGTGTTGCCACTCAAATTTTTTAAATAGATTTCCGTTGTGCTACAACTGGAATCAAAAAATTGTTTTTGGTTTATCGTTAAAAAGACCTATTTGAGACGAAAATATTTTCGTCTCACTATTTTAGTCTTAGTCTCGTTTTCGTTGTTCTGCTTTTAATTCTTTTTAGTTTTAGTCTCATTTTAGTCTCACAATTCTTTTTAGTCTTAGCTTTAGTTTTCGTCGACGAGGCCAATTCTTTCTAGTCTTAGTTTTAGTTTTCGTCAACGAAAATAACACTGGTGGTAGCGCATCTGATTGTAATTAGATCATAATTATTATTTACTTTACTTGCGTTATGCAATGTAAAGCCTACTAACGGTGGTCTAAAAGAATATATCATCATTTACAAAATTGATCTTTTTAATATTTAGACCTAGCCTAAGCAATAATTAAACTAATTTAATTAACGTTTAAAAACAGTAATTATTACCTTCCTGTCCTACAGACGCTTGAAAGATTGCGACAAAAATCAAAATGCCAATAAATCTTCTTTGTATCATTTTCATCTCTATTCGTTACAAAAAATTCAAAATTCTTTTAGATAAAAACGCTGACAACACTTTTTATTTAAACTAGTTCTTTCTTTAATGCTTAAGCATTTTAACTATTCTAATCTATCGATTAAATTCAAAATCTTTTCTATTTTTACTAATTAAGTTTTCTACTGTATAAACTTCCGCCGCTGTAACTTTATTGTCGTCAGCAAACTTTCTGAACTTTCTCAGACTCGATCTTTCACTACAATATCTTCTAGTTTTACATTCTATGTTATTCATAAATCGCTACGCTTCGAGAAAGGGGCTTATTAATTAACACGCATGATTTATCAAGCGTGAAGAATCAGCACCTCACGCAATCTCTTTCTTAATGTATCTAATGTATTAATGTATCAATCTTTTTGTTACAAAACAAAATTCTCCATTTTGTCGGCAAAAACATTTTTGAATTGATGGTTTAACAAGCGGCCTAGTTTAATGCCTGTATTTAATGCTTTTTTTTTACAATCTTTGACGTCTTTTATTTATGCTAACAAATTCGAATATTTTAAATATAAAGAAAACCTACTGAGTATCAGATCCTCTTGCACTCTTTATTTTAGAATTTGTTCTGTGGGGAATATTTCGTTGAGTATAAATATAATTTTTCGTAATATTATTGCTGTTATTACTTTCTTGTTATCATTGCATTACAAGTAAATAATTAATTATCAAAGACGTACTCTTAATTATACATCAATTAAGTGTTATAGAAAATATCATGACTCATGCCAAATCAAGTATAAAGTCGAGTATAAAGTTATTAATGAAAGCAATAGACATACAGAATTTTATGATCGCTTTACGGTAACCGCAGAGACAGTAACGACAAAACAACTTTACATAGTGCCCTTAATAATAATTACACTGCACTGTATATTACACATCTTTAACAATGGAAATGAAACCTTTGTCTGCAAATTTTTAGCAACAGTCAACCAACAACAAACTCCTACATATACGACTGATTGATTCTACTGCAAAAGTCAAAGGGTTTCTGTTATATTATGTTGCACGTTTGAAATCAGAAAGCGAGCTGTGATTTTGCTTCGGGCAAAATGGCAAAAATATATATGTAGGATTACGTACTGTAGATCGTAATCTGTCAGTGAATAATTATGGATATTGAATACATCCTTAACTACATTTAGGACCTGTAAAGTAATAAGTAGCCTCGTGTATTTTACTGTTTGGTTAATTGTTTCACTAACATCAAATATTTATTGAGTATCTTCTTTCTTTCCGTTTAAAGCTATTGTCTGATATATCTCAGTCTAATTGAAGACCAAATGTTTAATTGAGAATCAGAACGGCATTTTATATTTTGGAAACGAAAGCTCTGCTCATTCCGTTGTTATTTCTTATATAAAAATATATCATTGTCTCAATAGAAATATTTCCCTTGTATCACAAGCATAATTAAAGTTGATAAAATAGTGTCTTAAGAAAAACCTATTGAAAAAATTGCACTCGAAAAGTTAATCTAAAGCGTATTTGTTTTTGCATAATCAGAAGTAAGCCTATGTTATTTTTTTAACATATTTAACATTGGTTTATTATAAATGAACGATGAAGACAAGTTTAACTAATTTGAGCAACGGTATCATGGTAAACAAAATAAATTGTCATAAGGTTGTCGACGTATAAAATGATTGATATTTGCTTGTAGATAATTTAATGTTATTTTCAAACTATAAAGATGTTATCTGATGATTTTTAGAAGTATTTGCAAGCCACTGGCGTTTTTTTACAGTTATAGGCTTTATATACAGTAGCCTACCGGTATACGTAGTGTATTACAATGGTTAATGATGCTGTTTACGCAACTTTATAGCTAAATAATTAAAAGCAAATTAATTTTTAGTTTATATTATAGTTCTATGAGCCTATAATATTTGTAGTATATAATGATACTATATACGATTAGGCTCTTATCAAAAAAATTAACAGGTTTTCTTTGTAAGCGTAATTTTAGCATGATTTTCATAATATAGAATATAATTATAATGAATGTATTCGAGTAATTTTTTTAAACGCTTAGATATTTGATAACTACTGCGTAATTCTAGTTAATTTATTGTTTCCAGGCTCTAGAATATTGATTTCGTAGTAGTCTATACAAATTATTGTTTCTTTCTAGCGATTTAATTAGGCCAAATGTATGATGTTATCGTCGTGCAAATGACATCCAGAGAATCTCAGTACCGACGATACACAATAAAACCGGTTCTTTTTAATAAGCAAAATGCTGGTTTCAAGTAGCAACCATTCTTGTAAACATCATATGTTAGGGAATCATCATACCAAAGCTGACATAATAATAGTTACGTTTTTTGTGCAAGCCCTATTCTTAAAACTGTGTGAATTATCTCGGTATCTATAAATAATTTATAATATTTGGTAAACATCTATAGATAAAATTCTTAACATGTATTCTGAGAGTCGTGTTTTAAGTTTCAATTGTGTTCAGAGAAGAAACACGTGCATTAGTGCTCACGTGCACGTGCTCTTTGTATATTCTCAAAAGACTTTAAAAAGGCTAACTATAAGACTAAAGTAAATTAAATATTAAAATCAAAATAACAATTCAATCTGTAATTTATTACAATAAATTAACTGTGAATTAGTAACGTTTACCTAATCTAGTTGTCCACGTGCATTAAACAGCTAGATATGAAAATATTCTATAATTAAAATGCTAAACATACAAAATGATTACACATTACCATTTCGCTTTCTTCTGTACAATGCAATCATTCCAAAAAATGAAAAAAATGAAGTGAACTTAAAATAAGTATTGTGTAAGTTACAAAATGACTGAACTATTTTGCTACACTATTTTGCCAATGCTATTTTATTTCTGTGGGCGTTAAAAACACCTGTAACATTTTGTTTACTACTAAACATACAACATCATTTAAAAGATATTCGTGTTGATATTCGACCAGTATCTCGTTGGCCTACATCGAGTTTTTTTTATTGTGCAATACATTATGTTATTCCTCTTTTCTTTGTGTCACTAAACAGTACATATTTGTAGCGAATGAGCATGAGACTTTGTTGTTGTCAGACAATAACAACTATGCATTTTATCTAATCATTTACAATCCGTCTGCTACGCCTCTTTGCTCTATATGAACTCGAACAAAAAGCAAATTCGAAAACAACCCTTTGTTATCTTTCCACCAAAAGTAAACTTGAAAACAATCTATTGTGATCACGATATCATGACATATTCTTACGTTGGGTTGACTCAGCGAAAATAAAATGTTCACGAATTCTATGAAGTAAAAATTACATTTTGTAACAATGGTATAGTTGTAATGCTGTGACATAATTTTTACAATGCAAATTAAGATGTACTGGCGATTCATTGTCATGTTTTCGTTTATTATCACAGCTTTCATGTGGAAGTGATTTAGATATATAAACTACAAGTAGGCGTACTAAATGAAGCTGTGCTGGAGGTGTTGTGTGTGTGGTGGGGGGAGGGGAGGTGGGGGAGGGGTAGGTGGCGGATCGATGCAATTGACATTTCCATAAGATTACCAAATGGATTGAAAGGTATCCAATAATTATAATCTAATATAATTTTACTTATTAAAATATAAATACAAACAACAATTACAGGTTTATATTTTTAATTCTGCAAATATATTTATCAAGATAAGTTTAACAGTAACTGTTTACTGCTGAAAGTAAAAGTTTAAGTTGATAAATTTTCTTTAAATTTCAATATTAATAACTTGCCTGCCTTTTAATGAAATAATTTTCTCTTTATCAAATAAATTGAATACATTTTATAATTAAAGCACAGCGAGTAGTCAATTTTTTCTAAAACTTCCGCCCCGATTTCTCTCCGATTTCTATGCATATTGTTTTGTATTTACACTTTCTGATCCTGCACTTCAATGAATTACATTTATGTTAAATTCATTTCTTCCAGTAATGCTGATTTCTTTCGCTTAATTCTAGGTCCATCTGTAAATGAAACAAAAAAAAAACTGAAAATTTCTCTTAGAACTGTTTTCACTTAATATCAACTAAAAATCTCAAGTGGTTTTATAACTTTATCAAACTATTGAACCAGCATAAAAATCACATAAAATTCACCATCACTTATAATCAATAGCATTTAAATTAAGTAATTTTAATCAAAAACTGCAGTTTTTTGTTATATAATTATTTAAAAGTATAACGGACCATCGGAATAATGCATGGCAGTTTTCTTTCTTATCATATCAACAGTTTCTTCTTCATCTGCCCACTCTAGAACCAAACGTCTCCCGTATAAATGCGTGCTATGACACAGCGCATTAAACGCTCTCTACACATTACAAATTGAAATAACAATATCGAATTTGGATTCACAAATTTTTACTCTAGAGATTTGCGGGTAAATGTAATATTTAGTAGATCTAAATTATAAAAACAAGTAAAAAAAACACCATAAAGCCAAAACCCTTCAACTATAGTTTTATCAATATATAATTAATTTTAAAGCGTATATCTTTACACAAAAATGAAACTGAAATAAAACAAACTTTTGCGTCATCCTTTGTGAGAAAATCCACAAAACCAAAACCTCTATGAGTTCCTCTAAGCTTCTTAGGTACCCTCACAGACTTCAACTCTCCAAAAACACTGCAAGTCAAAGTTTTAAACAATATAGCAAATAATAAATGCTTACATTTGAAAGAAAACAGCAAAATTATGATTCAATTGAATCGTTTAATATAACATGGCAATAGTAACAACATGTAAAATGATTGAATAATAGTTTTAGCTGATCTAAAAGACGTTAAATTTACAAAATTCAATAGAAGCAAATGAGACACAACAAAGTACCTAAATAGTTGTCTAATTTCTTCAACTTTGGCTTCAAATGGAATATTTCGTATGACAATCTTCGTTGATTTTTGTTTCTTACTTTCGCTGTGTCGTTTCTTAACGCCGTCTTTTTTACTATTAGAAATGCAAAACAATAATTGATTCCTATCATCGTTTTTAGTAACTTCAAATAAATTGTGATTCTCGAAACTAGTTATGTATTAAATATCCATTGTTACAAGAATTGAATTTAAGATCCGAAATCATATCAACTGAGGCTTTCATGTTTTAAAATCTTAATCATCATAACGTCCTAAAAATATATTTATTAATAATTAATCAAATTTCAATAAATCGTTACATGACGCAACAACACTAACTATTATAAAATCAATTATAATGAAATTTGTCTCAAACTTAGATGCGAGCTTATTTTAAACTTAATCGATGAATGTTTAAACAATAAACTTACAAAGTGGATCTATTAGATATTTTCAGTTCAACATGGTGGCCATCTATTACTGAATTCTGTAAATGCTTGATCGCCTCTTGAGCCGACTTTGCCACACGATACGCCACAAAACCGTAACCCATAGACACCAACTTACCTAACACCAAATCACAACCAACAGATCACAACCAATAATAACTATTACAACTTAATAAAGATGCTAAAAAAACCTAAACTAAAGAAAGATCTCGATTGCAATAACTTTTAATCAAATTATGTTTTAAATATAAAAAATCAATAATAATCACAATTTAATACTGCTATTTAGTTAAAACTAAACCTAGCTTTAACTAATATCCATCTTGCAACACTTTCGTGAGATTAAAATCTACCTCTGTTTATAACAATAAATATGATAATGCACAAGTACATTTTCATGGAAAACTTTCATTGAGAAGATAAATAATAAAAACTAACCATCATTCTTTAAATCTTTCTTTCTGGACACAGTCACTTCTCTGATTGCACCGTACTTGCCAAATTTCTGTTAAAAACACAACCGAGACTAACGCAAGAAGAAACATACTGAGAATAAAAATCAACTCGGTAGAAGCAAACTATTTCTATATGTATCAAGAATGAGTATTATCGTGAATGTATTTATCTTGGTACCATAAGTAAATACGTATTCCAACTCCAAGAGATACTATACAGCGATAGAAATGTATTTACAAGATCTACTATATTCGACAGTACAACAAAAGTATTAGATGCAGATGTTAATATCAAAAAACTATCAGTTTAATGTATCAGAAACCTCTTTGAGTGTATCCTCAATCGTATCAAAGTTCAGATTCTTTACAAACAATGTACTTCCATCTTCTATTTCATCATCTGATACGTCATCCGCTTCTAATTCAATCGACTTCTGAAATCACAAAATGATCTTAGATTCAGTTGATCAAACTGATCTCTAATATTCTTTTTAATAGAGACAATTATTGATACGCACTCAGTACAAGTATAAAGCTATTAGAATTTCATTTATAAACTTGATAAAAAAAATATTCGCACACAGTAAAATATAAATTATCAGTTCTGATAATTTATATACTGCATAACATACACTGCATAAATAAAAAAAAAATTAATTTATAATATTGATAACGTATGAAAGAAAGAAATTAACGGCAAATATGGGTCATAAATTAATGCAATGCAAACTATAACTTCACTAACTTGAGACACTTCAGCCGTATTATCGGTTGGATCTGATTTAGAATTATCATTCATTGAATCTGCGGACACAGTGAATACATTCATTGGAGCCCATTCTAAATATAACGGAACATGCTGAAACTAGAAACGAAACACCTTTTTAATACTTCCTTAAATTTATATAAATTCCTTTTTTCTTTTTGATCAACAATTATCAAATATTAACACCATGATTTTTACATATAAAAATATTAAAAGTATCATTCTCAGTTTTTTTTTCAGTGTTTTATATTAGATTTTTGCAATATTTACCTTAGTATAAGCTAGACTTGTAAAAGCAGCTCTTGCTTCAGTCGGATGCGCATATTCAATGAGTGCAGTAAGCGCGTTAGGAGGAAGTAGAAGTCTCGATATCGTTCCATAGCGTTGAAACACAGCGTGCAATTCATCCGTGGCGCAACCAGACGGTAGATGTTTGACCAGTATCACCGTCTTGCTGCGTTCACCGGACGCCTTTGTGGTAAAAGAAAATAAATTAAAACAAGAACAAGGATTGAGTTCTAGATGGGTGGATAGATGCACAGATATTTAGATAGTTTAATAGATAGATAGATAAGTACATACAGATACATATATAAACCCTAACTTCAATCTAACCATCAAAATTAACAATCGGGGACGATTTATTGGGGCCATTTTGACTAGTCACGTATGTACAAAGATAATTTACAAATTAATTAAAATACAGAGATATATGCAAATAAATGGATGTATTCATCAATAAGAATAGACCTGACTGAATGAATCTAGAGCCACATGATGGTCTAATAAGAACTGTCTGGTTTCTGCTACGATCTGAGTCTCACCCAGTGCAATACGAACTCCTGCAGACTGTTTACCTGCCTGCATTAAATTATCAACTAACTTTGAACCAACCGAACACACAGAGTTTAGAGTATCGTTAAAATAATTTTCAAATTGAAGCAGCGATCTATTTACCCAATTACATTAATTTGCATAAACGTAGAAATTAATACATAAAAAATAATTTATAATATTAAATTAAAGAAGAAAAATTAGCACAAAATGAAAGCGTTATAGCAATCTTTTGAGCAGTATAGGAATATTCTATACTAATATTAGTCTTAAACATGTTACAGCGTATAATAGAATAATTAATGCTAGAAAATAGAAAATGTACCTTTAATAGAATATCAGATTTAGTTGTGTTATATTTATCAGCCATAACATCAGCGACTGAGTTAGTCCCAACAAACAAAGCGTTCCAATTGTGTGAACTGACAACAAGATACAAATATAACAAAACTCAGTGCAATTATAAACAGCCAATTTAAACTTTCAGGAAAAACCAAATACAGTAATTAATGAATCTAACGTTAGGAGTGTTTTTATTCATTTTAAAATTGATCAAAATAATTATGGCATTAAACGATGACATTAAACTTAAACTAAACCCGATACCTTGAAGCGTTTGATTTCTTCGCAAGTTCTTTTTTCTTTAAAAATGACATATCATCTGATGAATATCAAAGAAAAGCAAATAAGAATTATACAACTTACAACTCTAAATCAATAATAAAAAAATCAATATTGAAATTAAATAAGAATATACATGGATAGAAACTCTATTAAATAAATTAACAAAAGAGCATTTTATAGAAAATTATAAATTCAGTTACAATCTTTTAGTTATATTATTAAGTAAACTGATAAATAGAAAGAGATAAACTAGAAAGAAACTATACCAGTTATTTCAATCTGATTCTTCTTTGCTTGGCCAGGAATAAGATGCAACATTCGACCCTGTCATATAATATTAGAAAATCAATTGATGAAATCCACGTCATAAAAATTAATTACTTTGAAATATACGTCTTTACATTATAAAACTAAGCAGCTGATCAGTTTTTACTTGATATAATATATAAACGCACGATTTTAATTTTAATTCAATTATGATACTATCATTAATAATCAAAGCATTAATGACAATACAAAAAGTCTCAATCCTAAACCAATTACATGATCCAGTTAAAGTTTAATCTACGGAATAAAAAAAAGCAAAAGTATCACCTGAAATATTGTTCCGTCAAGTTTGGTAAAAGCTTGTATAGCGCTCTCTGGGGAAGAAAATGAAACAAAAGCGAATCCCTTCACTTTCTTTGTGAAGCCGTCTATAGGAAGATGAACCTCAATCTGACCTACAAGGCAATCGCCTTAAAATCACGATTGATTATCGTGATGTTTTAAATTTAATCAAATCAAACTTATCTGTGAAGTAGTTATAGTTGGAAACAAAACCAATAGTTTCAGATTCAATTCCAATGAAAGCACACTATGTCATTAAATCGTTGCATCCTCTAGTTAAACGTTTAAATTTAAAGATACATCTTAGACATGATTAGTACAAAATAAAAAAGAGTAGATTGACTAAAAGCAAACCAAAATCAGAAAATAATTTCTCCAGATCTTCCTCAGTGCAGCAGTAAGAGAGATTACGAATAAATAATCGACTCGACTGCAAATAAAATAAAATTTATTGAAATAAACTGGAAATAAAATTTAAAAAATTATTCACCAAGCAAGAGCAGCATTAAGTGAAAGATAATTACTTTAAATAAATTTTATACGCAGCCGTCGAATATTAGAAAGTAATAAATACAATAATAGAATTTAAAAATCTTTGAGGAATTATTCACATTTTGAGTAATTAGATGTTTATCATTTAATATTAGCAATAAAAGAATCACCTCTGCAATGATATTTGCACTATCCGCTGCGTCATCCTATAAATAAAAAACTATACAAATTATAAAACTGTAAACGCAGTAAATGCAATCCGTTAAAAATAACCTTACAAAGAAATCGTACAATTTCAGTTTACAGAAATTTAATAAGTATAAAATGAATCTTCTTTTATATAAGAAGCTCTTTAACTATAAAACCCTTTACTGATAAATAATTACAAAAGCATATAGTTTACATAATTTAAAGTGACTAATCAAAACAGCTATCTAACTTGTGATAATTCCTTATAGAAATTTTACTAATTTTAAGACTAAGACCAAACACAATTCAACTAAAGCGTTATATAATTATTTTTCAAATACGTGCAAAAGTATAAAAAGCAAAAATCAGCATCTAGTAGCAATGAAATAAATTTCAGAATTACATTTCGCTGTTGGTGCATCCGTTTTTCATGCGATTTTTCTCCTTTTTCCAAATCACGAACAGCATTTAAGAATATTTTCTTTGTACCTTAAATATTTCAATAACACAAACCGCTAAAATTACTTAATATTTTTAACTTAATCATTGGATTTTACAACTTAATTATAAGCCATAAAATATGATCAAGTAAGCAAGTAACAAACTAAGAAAAAATTAAGTCTTTTTACGATAAAAATGAACAAATGAAAAGAATAAAAAAATTTACCCATAAAATTTTTATTACGTCTCAAAGCTTCGATTCTTTCTGCGTCTGAACCAAAAGCAACAGTCACAACACCTGAAGAAATGTACAAAACACTCATCTACATATTATTAAATAAACTGAAATTCAAAATAAAAATCATAGAAAAGTTTCGCTGCATAAAATAAAAGGATAAATTGTAAAAAGTAATATAAAAAATAACCAACCGGCCGATGCTTTTTTCCTCCTCATATTCTTTGGTATTTGAATTGCGTTCGGTTTAATAGGATTGAAGAATTCTCTGATTTGAGCCTGTAATTATAAGATCTAAAATTTCAATGATATAAATACTACTGATTTACAAAGTTGCGTTAAAGGTGCAAGTAGTTGATAATTAAACTGAGAAATAAACCTGTAGACCTCTAAATTAAGTGTTGTATGCTCGAAACCAATATACCAACAAGTTATGACCACGAATTAAACTGATTACAAGCCGATTGCTAAATAATTCACAAAATTAGACAATGTAGATTCAAGATAAAAAAACTACAGTATTTTTCTATAAAACTGATATACCGTATCAAGACTACTGATGTCATCTTTACGCAGGAAAATACGCATTACAAAATAACAGTTCAAACCTCTTTAACATTAGAAGGTAGACCTCTCATAACGAGCTTATAAACGCTACGCTGAAAATAGATTATAAAAGTTGATAAGACAATTTATTTACGCAAAACAATTGATTACGCAATTAAAACGAAATATAACGTTAATAATAAAAAACCATACAGTTATTCTGTCAGCTATTAATATATGTTAATACCAGAATCCAATATTCTTCTACATATATTAGTATCGTTTAACTCTACTGCTAAAGCTGTCTGATTTTTACAAATATGTGCGATTGCTGTATTAGAAATTACTTCTTTATTTATAATTTGCTATTTAATTAAAATTTTAAAAGAAATTAAATACAGAATAAAGCTCATAATACCTGATCAGTTTCATTCAACGAATCAACTTTTTGCTCTGAAACTGTTTTACCATCATTATCCGCATCATCATCATCATCATCATAGTTATCTTCACTTAATGAATTTCCATCAGAGCTATCATCATTCAGTTTCGATGTTATCTTCGATTTAAGGAACTATATAAATTATCGCAGCAAATTTTATTCATTAGTTTGATTGTATTAAAACTTGATGATAATGGACTTTTTATAGCTCGCTATAAAAATATAACCAGTCATTAGCAAAATCTAAGCTAATATTCATTTAATATTGTAAAATTATTAAATTATAATTGTTTAATTTGCAATTATTAATATGACTAAATAGCTTTAATACGTTAAATATTCATTTTAAATACTAGTTATCAACGTAATCTTACAGTTAAAAATGACAATGAAATAAGAAATATACCTCAGCATCAGATAACACAGGTTTTGCTTCCGACTGATTTTTTTCTGTTGGCTAAATACATAACAAACATTCAAATAATAAAACATCCCATTCCAAATGCAATGTTAGAAATAAAATCATTTATTTTGTATTCTTTAAAATGACATCAGAAAAAAAAGATATGTAATAAAACGCTGTCATTTATTAATGGTATATATAGTCAATCAAAACAAGATAACATACATAACAGACACTAAGCCATCTTACTGCGAGATTTTAAGATAAAAATGAAAAATAAATGCAAACCTTTGAGGTATTTATAACTTCGGAAGGTGTTTCCGCACTGGTTGTGACTTTTATAGTTTTTTTCTTTTGTTTTTTAATGGTAAGATCATTCGCTAAACTAACCTTAAAACAGTTAAATTAAACATGTAAATAAATAATATTATTAAATATCAGCTGCAAATAATTAAATTATAACCTAAAAATATGACCCAAATTTAAGGTCAAATTTTTTTGTATAAAAAATGAGAAAACTTTCTCGCAATTTTTACGTAATGGTATATTTATTTAAACCAAACACAATAAGCACACATTGTAAATATAATATAAATCAGAATGACGTAGTTATTTATTTAAAAGATTTAAATTGATGTATACTTGTATTTTAGTCGTATCTATAAATGACTGATTAAAATGCTTCATTGCAGCTGCAGCCTCGTCATCATTCTTAAATCCAACAAAAGCAAATTTTCTAAAAATGCCCTCTTCGTTGTATTTAAGAGAGCAGTCAGTGATCGTCCCATGTTGTCCAAATAAAGACCTCAAGCGAGCCTCTTTAATCTGTACATTGTAATAAATGATCAACATTATATAGCTTTTACTAACTTAATAAAACCTGAGAAAAATTCATACTTAGTAAGATAATCAACTTAATATCTATCCGCTTTCCCCATAATCCTTCATTATACTATAATATCCGTTATTATAATATAACATACATTATAATATAAACTCCTATAATCTTAAAATTAGCACTAAAATTCTGGCAGGATCATAAATTTCATTCGGGTCACATTTTATGCGATACCCATACATTTATAATCTTTTTAAAGTTTAAATCATCTTGATTTCACATAAATTCCCTCGTCCGCCTAAGACTAAAACATCCCCGTGACTTACCCCCGAGGGAAGATTTTTAATAATAATTCTCGACATTTTTATATAAAAACTTTTCTATAAATATAACTTTTTATAGAAAAACATGTGCAATGCAAAATGTAAACAAACAATTTTGCAAAATAATTTTTTCTGAATGCAAATTTACCGTGAGCTAAATTTTCAATTTTTTTATCAGATTTTTTTAGGGAGTGATGACCGGGGATGATGACAAGATACTACCTCTCTTTCTGGTTATCTCTGGTCTTCACTATTACTATTGTTAAGCGACTTAATCACTAACGCATCTATTTTTTATTCAATTTAAATTCAAGATAAACTTACCAGCTTTTTATTATTTTGAATTTATATTAATAAGCTAATAACTACTACTTGATTGTAGAAATACACGGAATCTGATACAACGAACATCCTTATATTTGTATAATAGCAAACAGTAGAAGTATTATAATATTGACTGAAACAAATTACTCAATAAGAATTAAATCCTTTAAACAAAGTTATATATTATTAAATCATCAGTCGAAACATTTATTTTCACAATAAATAATATAAAATAAAGCGAATAAATACATTCTGGAATGTCAAAACATAACGCTAATAAATTTACTTTTAAATTTAATCTTCAGGTATTAAAAAGTAATAAAAACACAGAATTCAAAATTATCATAATACGTGAAATATATAAAATATAATTGAAACAACACGCAGTACACAATAAAAAAAGATAGAAATCAATGCAAAGTTTGCAAATAGATATATAATACACAGAAATGAACTGTAGTATTAATATTTAGTAATCATGCAATAGTTCAAATTTAAACTCATTATACTGACAGACACAAATTAGAAAGTGTAAAAATAAGACAAAAATCTTAAAAATGTATAAAATAAATGAATGCTACAATGTAACACTGCGTTGGCCAAGTGTTTCATCTTCTATTGCATTAATTGCTGTACAAAGTCTTCATTTTGTATAGACCTTCGTGTACTGTATATAAACCTATAGCGTTTTATCAATTGGTGCGATTTAAATGAAAATATTGTATTATTCTGATTGTGTAATATAAATATGCATCATTAAGTTTTAGTAAATTAACCACAAGCTAAATAATAAACAGCTTCATTATTGGCCAAAATCACAACAAATAGAGATATGTAAATGAATACTACATACTTCATAGCTTAAATTAACACAGAAATTAATGGAATCAACACACCTTTACTTCTAGTAAAACATTACAAATATATACATTCAAGGCTTTGTTCAATTATATAACACCGTAGCTGGAAATGATAAAAATCAATCAATATAAAAGTACGTCGCAAAAGAGATAACTAAAAAAAAAAAAATATGTCGTATTATCTGAGAAAACGTTTCGATATAAACTTTAGCGACAGTAAAATGAGCGTGATAGATAGAAACGCAGCGTAGATGTAAAGTTGATGATAGCGCGAGGGTAATGCTAGCACGGTATATCGAACGACACCGTCTATATCTGTAACGCAATCGAACAGCTCAATACGTAACAAAAAATTTATTTTCAACAAAGCTTTAATAATAGTAAACTTATTTTGAATTAAATTAAAAGAAAATTTCAATATCACTCGTATAAAATAGTTTAAAAGACATGAAACATCCAGTAATTAGATAAGATACCCAGCACTGCGTATCCATAACCCATCCGTTGCACCCCCATCCTATAGCTACAAGTAGGCACTACGATCTCATACAACGTTTCTGATTCGTTGACGCTCAACTCGTGAATGGACCAATCATCAGTCGGTATGCCTTGGTCCAGCCAATGACGAGGCTTGTAGATTTCATTCGCAATTTTTTTGTTTCGAGAATAACGACAGTTTGAACACGTATGAATAGCACCCTGAGTAATTTTTAATAAAAGTTTTGAAATTAACAGGAAATGAATAGAATACTGGGAGGGGGAAGCGAAAAGCGTTGTGAATGTGAGAAATTGAATAAAATTTCCTCAATTAAATTATAGTCTATAATCTAATTAATTACGAAATTGTAAATTAAATCAGTATAAAGTCACAAATAGAAACGCTACAAGAAGCTTTACTAAGTATAAAATATTTGTTTTCATAGAATGTTAATCGTATTAATAATAATAAAACTAATAAATTTACAAATAATATAAAACGCAAACCATATGAGTATGAGCAGAGAATATCAGGCTAGGATTCATGATACGAAGCAACTGAAAAAAAAGCAAATAAAACAATATTAGAAATCTATTAAAATTGAAACTTACAAACTGGCTTAAACCTTGCAAGTTAATAAATGCATACCAATTGTTATTCTTGTTTATTGTTGTTTGATTGCTATTTCTAAAGTCACATCAGCATAAAAAAGAACTCAAGTAATCTAGACATCTAAATAATGAAATATACTAGATTCATACAAAATTGCGCTAAATAATTTCCTTCTGGAATAAATCAACAAGCTCATTTAAGGCTTGAACTAATTTCTGTTTCAAGCGAAAGAAATGAAAAGAAAATACAATATAGTTACCTCTCTATACTCATTTCCCATGCGATTAATGATAGGCATATGATTACAGATCACCCTGTATTCAGCCGTACTTATGGCTGAAACGTTACGTAAATTGTTCAACATTCTGTCACTCAACTGTTCATCCATGTCATACGATAACTGATCAACCATACAAAATAAAAGCACAGTTTTATACCTGAACTATCTTAAACTTATAAAAACTTTTAAACTTCTAAAACTGATCCTAATTTTTGAATTATATATGTAAATATAAAACTGTCATCTAATCAACAGAAATGGCAGCATTTAAATGATATAATAAAAAATGTATTTATTAATAGATCTCAGACGTAGTTACAAACCGGAATAAAATCTGCAAACTTTACTTTGATGACATCATCTTTCTTGACCGGTTGGTTGGGTGGAAAGTTTTGAACAAATCTTTCAACTTTCCACGTTTCCTTTAAATCTGACCATTCTCCCCCCACATCGTTATCACCCGATACATAGACTGTCTACACATGAAATGATTTATAATAATATACGAGTTAAAGACATAATTTACGGCATAAAATAAAGTTAGTTAGCGTTAAGTATAAATGTTCTATATTAACATCAAAGTTGTCAATTAAACCTTGTCTAAACACTTGAATCCAGGAACTATTGGTTCTGAGTTTGATGTTGGTGCTCTAACCCTTAGCAAGAAATTTCAATAGTTACATTTTAAAAATCAGATAAATACTAGAACACATCTGTAAATTGTCACTCCTTATAAGATAAAATATACTCTATTTATCCAATAAAACAGTTATTAAAAATAAAATTATTTCTAACAATTTAAAAATTATATCAGAATACTAGTTTCAATAGATACAAAGATTTCATTCTGAATATAAAACTGAACTTTCTGAACATTATATGCTAGTTAATATTAGATCACTTTGATAAAAATTAGTATTATAATTCTACCGAAATGCCATCAGTATTAAAGATGTTATCAAATCGTTTCACGTAACTCGCGAATTCATTGGACGATGCTTTGCTGCCTTCATCCAATAGATCTCCGAGAAATATAACGACATTCGGATCAACGTGACTGAAAGCGCGTCGAAATCCTGCCCTTAAATATCTAGAAAAAAGAACGG
This sequence comes from Oconnorella tubifera, assembly GCA_034700105.1. Classification (NCBI taxonomy): domain Eukaryota; kingdom Metazoa; phylum Annelida; class Clitellata; order Enchytraeida; family Enchytraeidae; genus Oconnorella; species Oconnorella tubifera. Next base: position 8,069 of record JAQIXG010000923.1, on the reverse strand, counting down.
AATCATTTCTAAGATACAATAATAAAATCTTACACTAACAGTTACATGTAATATAATAGTAGGTAGGAGTTGTAATAAAAACATTCTTGCAACATAAAGAAATATAATAAAAAATCATTAATCAAGTTAATAAAAAGATTACCTATCCGCAATGAGACATTTCAAAATTAATATAACAACAAAAGTTATTAAAATGCTGTTTTAAGAGAGCGTCTAAAAACGCTATTTTTATGATGGCACCCACCTATCGCAATCCCATCTGCTAATGTATCCAACCAACCAGTGCTCATCTCTTAATCCAACGATCTGCGGATCGGCTACTAACAGAATCTTCACCAGATGTTTATCATCGCTGCAAGGAAAATTAATAAAAAGCTTCTTCCACTTGATAGATAAAAATAAATATGATTGACTTAAAAATTAGTCAGAGAATTAAAGTCAAGAGCTAGAACAGCTTTTGTTTGGATTAATTTTGTAAAGTTTTTAGTATTAGTTCAATATCTACATTTCAGACTTTAACATAACGAAGTGTCCAATTGTTTAAATGCTCTTATTTCGATCAAGCACACTAGTCATTTCACTGATATAGTTCTTTGTGAAAACCTTCGTGTGCTGCTGTAACTCTAAAATATTCATACATATTAATAGCAGGGATAAAATTAGCAAAACTTTATAATAATCATTAATAACTACACGATTTTCACATTTTTTTAAAACTTAATTATCAGTATAACCTTTCAGTATGCAATGAAGGTATCGAAGACCAGAACATGCTGTAGATCGAATAGCTGATACATTCATTGTAGATAATAAGAATAAGTCCAACGTATAATATACTTCTATTTAACGTCAAATGTGACAAAACGCGATTACGTGATGAAACGGGACGTCTATACATCATTACTATATCTGTGTATAATTGAAACGTATATATTTTACGTCAAATGTTATTAAAAATATAAAAATACGTTGACATTTCTCTCTTTATATACTAAATGTTAAAATAATATTTCTTTGATCTACTTTTTTAAAATTTAGTGCAAAAAATACAAAAAATTATATTTGAAATCAAATGCATTGAATATCACTCACTGAACAAAAATATCAACAATGCAATAAGTTGATTTTGATTTGATGAAAAAATTGCGAGAGATCAAATTTAATGTCACACAAAAAGTCACTCAAATATATGATTTTTCAAGTATTTCGTATCGTATCCTGCACTTCTAACGTACCGTACGTTGGCAGATCGCTGACAGTTCCGATGTGCGGATTGGGGTAACATTTCTGTATCAATATGACATATTCGTATGACTTATTTTAAGCAATTATGACACATTGTATTACACACAGTGTATGACACACAATTTCAACAAATATTATATAAAGAAATCATTAGTTACTTTCCTTGAAATCATAATATTATTATTATTGACAATTTATTATCACTTACTCATTTTGAATCATCTGATCTGAGCTCTGGATGGTTCATTTTGGTTGTGCAGTGGCACAACCAAAAATCTTAGCATTATAAATAAGTTTGTTGAAAAGTGTTACATAGAACTTCATGATATTAGTGGCCGTTTAGTGCACACTTTCAGAATTAGTTTAAACTTACAGTAGGTACATAATTTGGATTGAAACAATTCAAATACGTAGTGTTTTTTGTAAGCGATCAGCGTCCCTGGCAAACCGTTTGGCCTCTGATCGCTGTTTTATTTAACTCCGTATCTCACGTACGGCCTTTCAACATGCGCTAAGTACAGTACTATTATAATAGTCATCGTCCTTGTAGCACTTCGCGTCTATGTTTTGTACCGATATAAAAGAGCTCGTTTGGTTCATGGACTTTAGTGCATGAAATGCATGAGAACTGTACTGCGGTCACAGTGTAAGCTATTTACGCGTTTTAAAACAAGCATCATAGAGAGTACTCTAGTCAGTATATTATAACGAATCTTCGACTGATAGTGGTGACAAGAAATGAATGATGCAGTGGATTTAGTACAGAGTATTTTATCTATAATTAGTTTCTGTTTAACTTTATCAGTTTGAAAATTTAGTTTAGATTCTTGTAGTCCTTGAAGAAAAATTTAAATTGCTGCTCGAAGTTAGATTTTTGTGCTGAAAATTTAACCAATTTTCAGCGGCATAAATTTACTTAAATTTTAATTGAATTTTTTGTTATAGAATATCCTACTGTAATCGCCACACGATTACATAATAAAAATTATCATCTTCACACAACGCAATAATAGGAAATACATCAAAATATATATAGTATACGTCGAATAATTTTTTATTCAACTTATCAACCGACATGACTGCTTCATTTGATCTTCAAAGTCCCACTCAGATATTAGGCAGCTCTAAATGTACGAGATCGCTTCTATTTTATCCGATCTCGCCATCGATTGCGTCGCATCACGTGATGCTTTCAAGAAAAACGCGCCACGCGTCAATCGTATCCTGTCTGACGATGAATCGAGTTACTGTTACGCTACTGTTGGCGATTTCTATCACGTTATTCCCCTTCGCATCCGCGATTTCAAACCGAGATTATGACGCAACGAATGACGTAACAACAAACAATTATCGTGACGTTAGAATACGGAGTGACGTAATCGTGCGAAAGATACGTAATGATGACGTGAAACTGCCAGTAGTGACGAAACTTGACGTCAGTTTAAATGGTGACGTCAGTAGAAATCAGAAAAGAAATATGAACAAGAGACACGATTTGATTCCTGAGAGAATAAACAACATTCCAGTTATTATTGCTGATCCCTGCCTAGCAGGTATAATTGTTTCTTAATTTTATTATTAATGTTACATTATAAAATATTATTGATTGAATAAAATAATACAAGAGATTTATATAAATATCTCTATGGTGCTTTTATGAAATAAAATATGATGTTTTTATTAAATAAGATAGTTTTGCTTCTTTTTAAAATAAATAATTGACTACCGAGTCATCAATTATCTGAGTTCTATAATAAGACTATATCGTATATCTTTTGCTCTTGTTATTGAAATTTGAAACTGTATTACTAAGATTGAATAAATGTGCATAATCTGATTCATTTTTTTGTCTAATTAAATATTCCAATGCATGATTTTAAGTTCCAGCATGCAGGCATTTTCACCTGCTTTTTCATTTGTATTATAATATTGACCTGCGGTTGAGAACAGCATGTTTTCGTTATTGTAATAGTAGGTCCACTTTCAAATACAAACGTGCGTCTGGTTTTTTACATCTGTTCGTCGGAACAGATGAAAGACGTGTTTGGCAATACGAACGATCATTACAACTTCATAGTAGGAATGTTTTTAATAATCTGGCACACGCGGAAAGAAATGTAATACGGCATAGTAGGTCGCGGCATAATTGTGTGGATTCTCGCATTGCGTGCCGCACGCGCGTGTAAACTACAAGAGCTTTGTGTATAAATGAGCGTTTTGTATATTATCGTGCAATTTATAGTAGAATTTCTGTACCATGTTTTAAAAACAACAATCCTATTTTTAGCACATGATCATGTATAATGATAAAAAACATTTAATGTTAACTTTAATGCTTATATTCCTTAGATATTCCTTAGTGATATACTGTAGTTAATAAGTATACCCGTTTTAAGCGTAATTACCATAGGCCTACCTAACTCCGAAGTATAACCATTGACCATAACTCAAATGTTGTCCATTATCGATTATTATGAGCTAAAGCGAGCATTTTAACACGCCGAGGTGGGCACGTGTCTACCGGAAATTAATTTCCGGAAACAAAATGAAGAATTTGCTTGTACCATATTATTTGCTATATAGTTTAGCCTGAAGCGTTACAATTATTTAGCGGTTATTGAAGACGTTTGGTTATTAACACGAAGAATATTATGAACGAGTATACATCTGGGCGAAGAATATCAAACAAAACTTAGTGAAAAAACCTATCTTGAGACCTATATCGCGAACTTTTTCTTACAATAACCGTTTTTTAAATGAAATACTTTATGTTTAATTAACTATGTAATTTAACGCCGAAATGTGATACGATTTTTATCGAGAGATTATTAACTTCACTAAAAAGCCTTGAAATAAATCAAAAGTTAAAGCTTTCAATCGTTTTACAAGTGGTATAGTAAATACATCAGTATGTCTAATTGTCTCAGAAATCGCCTGAGGCTGTGTCATATACTCGAATTTGTGTGCTAGAGATGACTGATGCGAGCCAATAAACTGAGACTCAATGTGGTACCGAGCCCGAAGTGTCTGTCTTGTCAGAAACTGTCAATAAATCGCATCCCTGCGCTTCGCCAATCTGCCAAAATATTGTCAATCTCGTACAATACAATCTTTTCATATTTTTCTATATTCATGATTGCCTTTGTTGTGTGTTTTGGTTTTTGTATAACTTCCTGGCTTTTGTTTATAAATCTTTAGAGGCTATTTACATAGCGTTTTAATTATACCAAAAGTAGAACTGTTTTGACTGATGATAATATGTTGATATCGAAATTAAATTGTGTACATTTAAAAATATGTATTTCTACGTTTATAATCTTGTCAACAGATAATTATTTAGATTATCATTATTTTGTTTAGTTCCTAGAATTCCTTTTGATTACAAATACTTGTTGTGAGTTCTTTGTTCTTAAAATTAATCTGGACCATTTCTATGGAATAAAAGTTTCCTCTGTTTTTTTTAGCTCTAAAACACTTAGAACCTTTATGTTTATCTTTTGGTATCCTTCTTCTCAGAAAAACGCTCATTTTTTCTTTCAATTGGACTCTTCATTAATATCAAGGCCATCCTCCTCTTGTTATGTTTTTCAATTACAGAAATCGTGTCCTGGAGACCAGCTGGTTTAAAAGTTCTAACGAATTTCTTCTTCAAATATCATAAAAACATATATCGATGTTATAAAAGTGAAATTATAATTTATTGTCCTGTTGAATTCAACGCAAGTTAAATAGAAAAATAATAATAAATTCATTAACTATTGAACCATTTACGTGTATACATATTAATATAATATTAGATAAATATGTAGGCATTTTACATGTTATTATATACAGTTTAATATACTTCAATTGTATTAAATTTTAGAGTAAGATCAGTAATAATTGCTTATACTTACACGTCGGTAGGCTTCATTAGGATTCATAATTATGTTCCATAACGTCTGTGATATTTCAGTTTTTACTATAAAATTGATCTTTGACATGTATTGAAATATGTATTATTTGTTTATTGGATAAAATAAACATATATAAAATTTTAATAATAAATCAGTACTATATGAATATTTTACTATGCCCAGAGGCGCAGTCAGTAACGGGTCGAGATTAGATTTAGAAATCTAATCTCGATATAATTCACGTTCGCATCTAAGTGACGACAATCTTAATTGCTGAGAGAGAGTTCACTTTAGTACATATAAAGTCTTCCTTACTCTGTCTTGTTGAGGTCAATTGTGGTTTAGGGTTAGGATTTAGTGTTAGGATTCGCTAATGGTTAGGTTAAGCTAGGTTAGGGTTAGGGTTAGAGTCAGGGCATAAGGCTAAGATTAATGTTAGGCTGTATAAGGATCAGGGTTAGGCTGTACATCAGGATGCAGTAAATGATAGAAAAGTTTAAATTTAATTTTAACTATTGATAGTTTAATAGTAATACTCTGTACTCTACTTTTTCTGTTCGGATATTAAGTTATTAATTTACATGTTAACCCTTAAATGTCAAATGTAAAAATTTATAAATAGAACCAGCCGATATTTCTGCAACTTTCGCAATTTTATTTTTATAATAATTTAAGCGCTGCAATTGAAAATTTAATAAACTGAGATATATTTAGAATACCATAGGACGCTTGTTATATGTAGAGAAGAAACAGTAATTTAAAATTTCGCTAACTGGGATATTTTAGAAGATAATGGGACGCTTATTATAGAGAAGAATCACTGACTCAATTTGACTGAGTCATGTTTTCCAGTAAGTTAAGGGAAACCATTTTCAACACTGAGACTATCGTCTCTAGTGCAATGTTCGGACTCGATCCATTTGGCTTGTTAGCATCATCAATCGTCAGACTTTTATCGAAGCGATATCACTTGGGAGCTAGCAATGAGATTCAGATATTCTCTCTAACTTCTCACAGATTTATTTTGCAAACAGTTGACCTCAATTTCTTCATAACCAACGAATCACAGAGGTCTTTTTAACTGAGTAAAATAAGCTATATATGCATAGAATATGGTGTAATAGTATATCAAAATTACGATGATTTTAATTTCGTAAAATATGTGTTGTATGCATGCAATATTGATAATGTGAAGTGATTTATTATAAGTGTTGTTCCCTTAGGGCTTTGTGAAACAAGTTGCCAGAGGTTGCAATACTGCAGTATGTCACTTGTTTTCTTTATGGTCAATCTGGCATTGAAAAATATTATATACCATAAACGGCATCGAATTTCTTATAATTTAAAAATCAAGTCAATATATTTCATAAAATAAAAACAAATTTGAACGAACTTTAATTGCCAGTCACACGAGTATTATATTATATTAAGTTGTAACAATTATTCTGCTATTGTATCAATCAGTGATACAATAATATACAACAGCAAGCTCGTTGAACATTAAACGCCATGCATCGTCGACTTCAGTATTCAAAAGCAACAGTTCACTGGATCTAAATCTACAGATGAAAATTATATATTCTCACTTTCTTGCACTTTAATTGAATTTAATTTTGTGTCATTGTGTATTCATTTTTATGTTGGCTTAAATTATTTATTAGATAGAGCACTGTCAGATATAGTGTTACATAAATAGTACATTGCACTGAAACAAATTTATATTGTTAATTTCTCAACCTGAAATCGAAGCAAATTTTTTCATTTGCTTGGCTGTAGTTTTGAGAAATTCATTGATACATTTTTTAGAAGTTCAGTCAATTTGACCAATTATTTGTATCAGTAAAAAGACGATAAGAATCGCCTGTTTCGAAGAAAATAGTAAATATAATCCGGGTGGTCAGTATATATGTATATGCCCACGTGGAACATAATTGAATTCGCAAGCTTAGAGTTTGTGATGTCTAATGCAAGCGATAAAACTGAGATATATCACTATTGAAGTAAAATCACGATTGCCAGACGCACCCATTTACTTTTGTGAGGTTTAGGATTCAAAGACTGTAAACAATTGGACTCGGCTAAATCTTACTTATTACAATATCGATGGGTTGAAAGTTTTTAGTGTTTATAAATTATAATCAATCTTCCAGTCTTAATTGTAAACTTTCAAACATTGATGAAATTATTTTTACAAATTTTTCGACTAAAAGCAAACAATCATAATTTGTTTTTATCACTTATTTAAAATATATTTTATAACAGTCCTAGTTGAAATACTAAAATATGCATGCACCTTCGTGAATAATCTTCTATTGTATTATACATACCAAGCTATAATCAGATCAAAGTTTTGTACTGACTACGTAATGTTGATTATTCCAGTGATGAAGGCTGTGATGTAGGCATCCTGAATGATTGAGGTATGGTAGTGGTAGTGGATGTAATGATTGAGTTAGAAATATGGTGTGTAGGTGATGACTGATAGTGGTGCTGCATAAAATGAGAAACAGGCCAGTTTAATTTTGATGCGATCCACAATTTGAGTTCTTGCGTGGATGGATTTATGATGTATCATAATGTATTACAGTTGTGAATAATGTAGCTCGTCTGAAATGCTATGACTAGAATTATTGTTCAATTTTTATTTATACAATAATTACTATGAAAGACGTTAAATCGACTTCAATTCATTTACATCGATTTTCTCGCTCATTACAATTTGCAGAATATTATAACCGGTTATCAAAGTTTAATTGTATACTCATAGAATACAAATATTAGACTACAATTATAATGTATTTAGTCGTTGACACAGGCGCTGCAATAATTATCTAAAAAGTTGTTTTGGTGTTTAAGTTATTACTACGGCGAAATGATAATGCAATATCTTTCTCTGTAATTGTCTTAGGGGTCGTCCATAAAGTACGT
>JAQIXG010000922.1:0-26018 GCA_034700105.1 Oconnorella tubifera | reverse complement strand
ACAGGGAGGGGGGGGGGGGGTAAAAATTGTCAAAAATAGCGTGACGTACTTTATGGACGTCCCCAAATGACAAATATGCTACTAATTGACATATTCTTAAGCAAAATAGAGAAGTTTTTTTTCTATTTTATAAGAATTCCGATTTTCTATCAAAAATGAAAAGGGCCAAATTACCTACAGGTTGCATCGTCGTTTCACAATTACAATTTACAAAGCTTTAGCTGGAGGCCACTCAAAGGTTCGAGAGTTATATTTTTATTATGTTATTTTTTAGAAGTTGAAACTTTGAGATCTGTGAGTAGCAAACTTAAGCGCCTCTTGCGAATCAACGCCTCGGTGTTCCAGCAGCTTCGCATCATTAAATCGCCTTAACGACTTTCTATGACAGGTTTAAAAAGAAAAGAACATTCAACTGTTTATTCGCTTTATTCACTTGTGTACAAAGAGAAAGTATGTATAGGCCTACATACCGCGGTATACATACGTGTATGGAACAGTATAATACGTCAGATTACAATCGTGTTTAAAAATTTGTCAGTCGCGCGACGATGTGCCGAGTAATTTATCATTAGGAATATAGTCCATATCATTACAATAATTACTATTACAGTAGGCCAGCGGCATTTGGCATTTGCTAATTTAGATTATAATTTCATCATATATTTTTCATTTATTGAATACTATTTATCAGTCAATAAATTACCAACTTGCAATTTATTAAAAGCTTTGCGATCAAGAATTATAATATGAAAATATATTAATAATAGTTTATATTATCTAGATTTGGAGATTATTAATTATAGGCCCTATAATCTTTCTGAATCGGATTTTAAAAACTAATTTAATTTTAATGCAAATTAGATTCATTTAATTTTAATATAAATTAGATTAAAAGATGTCTGATTATTAAAAATTAATAGAGGCTTAAGATATTGATATTTGGACCATTTGCTGAAATATTCAATGATGGACTGGATTATAGAATGCCATACATACTACACTTATTATAACTTCAGCAAGTTAGCCCTATTTATAAATAATTAAAGTAAAAAATGATAAAATAAAACTAGTCTAAATATGCATTGTATCAACACTCTTTTTGATTAATAATCCTTTGTCTAATAGTTATAAATAATAATATTATTACAGAGCTACCATCATTAAAATAAGATAAATTAATGTATAAATTAGGCCTATAATAATAGACCTAAGTTATATAATACGTAACAGTTGCAATAAGAACGAAAGCAAGTCATTCCAACAAAGTGTGCTCAGTCAGTTGAAGTATCTTGGCCATGTCATCTCGTACCGCCCGAGGGTCGATGGGATCAGGGGGAGACGATGGTGACTTTGACGGGGGTTCATATCGTCAGTCTCACAGAAGCAGTGTTACCAGCACTAATTATCATCAAGTGTTCAGAGGGATGTCTCCCACTACTGCAGGCAGGCTTGAGGTATAGATTGTCATTACATCGATCATTGAGCGTCTATGGTAAATGTTATACTATAGAGAACAAAATTAGCATAACGATATCTCCAGGTAGGACTATATAATAAATTTTGATTATATTGGAGCGATTAAATTCACAAACTATATTTTTCAACATTAAAAATTATTTTCGATAAAATATTAAAATGGGTACGAAGTTATTAATTTAATTAATAACTATTTAATTAATCTTAAGCCTATTTAATTAATTTTATGTCATCTGGAGTTTTGTATAGCTGGAGAGATATAATTCTGTATAGCATTATGAATTGCAGATTATGTTAAATTGTTGAAATAGAAAGAAACAAATTAGATCAGATTACAAATAAATTAAATATACACGTTGCACGATGACTTAAAATAATTAACCACATAGTATAAATATATGAATAAAGGCAATAATTATAAACTTATAATCTTTAACGCGTAGACCTATATTGACTTCAATTAATAAAAATTTGTATAGTAATTATTGTATTTAATTTAAACTTATGTTAACATAATGTCATAATAATTATCTTTGAGATTTAACACTAAATAGAGGCTAATATTCAGTATATCTATAGATATAGTGTATAATAGTGGTTATGATATATCCTATGCTTACAAGATTTACTTCGAACAGTATAATTTATATGTTTTTAGAATCGAGTTAAAGAACTAGAGGAAGCACTTGAACAAGAACGATCAGCGCATCTAAGGGTTTGATAAAAATTGTTTAGTATGACCTACAGTAATAAATGTATATAGAAATTATTTCAATTCTGACAATATATTTAACATATTACATATGTTAGCATATTATCAATTGTCATTAAATGATATAGTGGAGTAAAATTCACTAGAAATTATGAATAAGTTTATTCTTATGGTCTAACTTTCAGAATATCCAAGAAAAGTGTTTATTAATTGGCTCATTTTAAAATTATTTTCTCAGTAAAAGCTTTTAGTGTTTTCTTCAAATCATATATATCCAGATGACCAGGTCTACAATAATTGTTCTCTATTAAATGATACGTTTTCATTGTCTTGTAAGATAACATTTCAGAAGAACAATCAATATGGCAAAAATCTCACAATTATCTTTCCACTTTACGCTGAATGCAAATAAATTAGTATTATAAATAATTGTTAAACCGCGAGAACAATGCTTTATTAATTGAACAGATGGAAGTTTAAATAAAGAAAATTTGTGCAGATTGCAGAAAGCTTATAACTATTAAATAAGTTAATTTAATGCTATGTACTCTTCTACATTATGGGCTACAAGAGTATATGGGTGCAAACATTAAACTGTGTATATGAGTTTTCCAGTAAAATTTTTTTGCTATAAAAAACACATGAGTATAATAACTCAGATGAGACAGAGTAGATGTTTGCTTCTTCAGACGGGTAATAAACTTATTGTGGTAGATGAGAATAGACCAGGAATGTTGATAGTCTTGTTCCAATTTCTTTGAAAAACTGTTGCTATAGTTTTGCTTCACCTACGCATTACTTAGCTAAGAATTTTCTATTAACAATTAGCAAAAGTTTTTGAATCATAACATACAGTCATCTGCAGGGTGTCACCGTAACGGAAGGGGGGGAGCAGGAGAGGGGCATAGCTAATCCATAAGAGAATTTTTCCCCCTCCGGGGATTGGGCAAATTTAGAGAAAATTTATGTAAATCAACATACAATAAGAGAAAACAACTGTAGAAATGAAATTTGACCAAAAATTTGTCTGCCTTGTTTGGCAGAACAGGATTTAAACATAGGCGCTTGCAGACGGCAGACTGTGATAACAGAGGAAAAAGGATCAAAAACTTACTTTTTGTTAAATAAGCAAAAAGTAATAAATGTCATCACATCAAAACATTTGGTCAAACAAGTAGAAGGAACGTCAGATTAAATGTGGTTTTTTCTCCTCCCCCCTCACTCAGAAAACCGTTTTAGCGTCCCGAGTCATCTTATTCTCTTCTGTTATTGTTGACTACTGGTAAATTGATCCATCGTTGGTTATTGTATGATATAAATTGAGAACGATTTAATCCAGGTTCAAATCAAATTACTGATTATAGCCTAGCACAATGCTCAAAATGCAATTAATTTTAATAGGAAGGCCTATAGCTACAGACCTAAAATATATTCTGATATATATTATCAGAATATTTCATGCATATAGGATATATTGATTTATATGATTTACATGCATATATTGATTTACATGCATATAGGATCAACAATTGTATATATTGATTTATATGATTGAAAATTTCAAATAGGCATAGTGTGCTACTGAAAAAGAGTTCTGCTAACACAATGCAATAATCATTTATTTAAGCTTATTATATTTAACATAAAAAGATCTCATTCACTTTATAGCAATGTTATCCTATAATATTTTTATTAGACTGAGAAAGACTTGTCTGAAGTTCGTATTACTATCGAAAGTCTCCATCAGAGATTGGAAGAGTCAGAAACAGAAACTTCTGCACAGGTAGAGTTACGAAATTAATATATATGATATTTCATTTCATCAAATTAATCATTATATGGACAGGCTTTAATACTATAAAATAATCTTTTTACCTAAGTTGGAGGTTCTAAGCCCTTAAATTTCCCTTGACTTTGCCATTGTATCTATTATTAGTTGATTGCCAAAAGCACATCTTGTGAGTATCACAAGTTACAATCCTAACATATTTTGGACTTTATTTATTTAAACATCTAGAATCAATGGTCTGAAGTATAGTATTATTATTTTTAGTTATGGCAGTATCAAGTAAGCATCAATCATTCTTCATAATTAAGTTTAAGTATATCGAAAAAACTGAACTGATATATTCCTTGTTTTAGTTGGAGGCAAATCGTCGTAAAGATCAGGATCTTCTGAAGCTGAAGAAAGATCTGGAACTTTCGAACCAACAACACGAAACAGCAGAAACAAGTCTAAAGAAACGCCATCAGGAAATAATTAATGATCTCACAGAGCAGCTTGATAGAGCAAACAAGCAGAAGGCGAAGTAAGTTTTATGATTACATTCCATATATCAATAGAATGGTTTATTTATTTATTAAAAAAATACAGAGTTTTGCTGTAAACTCAGCATGATTATATTTCGTTTTGTAGTCTACATTATTTTCCTCATGTACATTGTACAGTATACATTGTATATTTAGATTAACTATAAGGTCCTTAAGTGAATGTTCTATCATTCTAGCCTCTGATATGTCTTTTTTTAAATACTGAAACCATTATTAAAGTAGGCCTACCAGTTTTCCTGACAGCCAGAAAATGTAAACATATGAAAATACAGAAATAGAGATAGAAACATTAAATGTTTAACTATGGGGCAAATAAGCAGAGACGTCTTTTTTGAGAGGGGGGGGGGAGTGAAGGAAAAAGCTGAAATGACATTCCTGCAATTAAGGGGCCCAATAAATTACTAAAACAGTTGATTATTAGGCCCACTTGTTCACATTTATTTAAAATATTCTTAAATTCTTTTCAACAATGTGAGTTTAATTTTTACATCCTTTATAGAATATATATTTTTCTTTGTGGCCCCTTTCGCCCATTGATCCTAGAAGCTATTTATTTTTCTTTCTACACGCTTCCAAGTTCATGAAAGCGCCACAACATTTCTTCTCCCTACCAAGCTTTAAGTGGAAGAACGCCACTTTGTCCATCTCTCCAAGGGGGGTCACTTAACTAAATTTTTAGTGAAATCTATGCTTTTAATTAAACTGATCAAAAATCTCATCAGGTGCAAATATTTCATGTAGGAATTAAAATTATAATTATAATTTATTTTATTCATTAATATGAAGCATTGCTTACATAGCTTTTTCAGTACAATCAGTATATCTTGATTCTTGATTCATGGAATTGACAGTTTTGTAATAATTCATTGAAAGAAACAAGCAGCTGAAGACTAAGTGATCAGCAGAGATATTGTCTAAATAAATCTCACGATGACAGCAGCCTGAAAATGTGTTTTTAGTATAATAGCTATTAACATTTGATATTCAATTATGCTTTTATAAATTGCACAAAGTAACGAATATTAGTTTTATTTATTGCCAGAGTTGAGAAAGAGAAGCAACAACTGGTGGTTGATATTGAGAGTTGCAGTTCACAACTGGATGCTTCTAACAAAGCAAAAGTGAATAGAACTAATAACTATTTTTTGACATTTTTATTATTTTATATGCTATTTATTAACCTGTAATTGTTTATGTAAACAGTATTATATCTGTTAAAACTGTTAGAATTAGTGTTTGTTTGTTACTTTTTGGTACATAAGCTTAAAAAAGATATTGAATATATAATATGAATATAAAATATATAATATTGAATATAATAAAATTAATTAATTTTGACAGTTGGATGTAATTTGGTTCAAAGCAATTTATTACATAATATTTCAAAACAAACTCAATCAAATTAAGGTTAGGGTTATAAATTTGGTTAATGGTTTGATTTACGGTGTGATTAGGGTATAGGGTTAGGATCTAATTAGGGTTATAGTTAGAGTCGAATTATGGTTTAGGATTAGGGTTAGATTTCCGTCTGTACTATTTTTTACTTGATTTAGACCAAAATTGTTTGGTACCAAACTCGGCCTAAGTCGTACTAAAATGTGAATGACTACAAATCAATAAAAACATTAAAAATTAGAAATATTCTTATTTATGCATGTAGAAAAAAAAGTAAATACACAAATTACTTAATTAATATTCTAGATTTAATTTGCATTATAATTGCAATATGTTAATGCATGAATTTATTTAAACCTTTATGTCCAGTTATACGCAGAATCAAAAGTCGATGGCCTTGATGAGCAATTGCGTAAGATGAAGCTTCAGATTGATGAGTTGACGAGATCCAATCAAGAACTGAACAACATCAAGTCACACCTGACTCAGGAAACGACTGATCTGCAGCGCCACCTTCAAGAAATTGAAACAAACTATGGATCATCATCCAAAGCAAAGAGTCAACTACAACAGCAGCTCGACGAAATAAAGACCAAATACGATGAAGAAAACAGGGTAATTTTTGGGATTATTCTTAAAGAGAATAATTTTGAACATAATCATCAAAAATTGTGAGACCTCTCAATGTACAGTAATATTTAGATTTATCTAGGAATTAACTCTAAGCCATTTCATTACTGCAATGTTGAACAATTGTTTTTATGTTTCGCTCTAACCAAGCTTAAGGAACCTAATTTTGAGATTTTGGTGAAACCTCTTTTTTTCTCTTTTATGCTTTCAAGTCATGACTATTTCATAACAATATTTTGTTTTCTGGTCATTGTTATTATTGAATTTATAAACATAGCAATAATCCATGTTATATGGACACAGATTCGAACGCAACTTGAGATCCATGTGAATGCTCTTCACAATGATCTGAGTGGACTCAAGGGTCATCTGGACGAGGAGGCTGAGGCTGCAGCAAACTTCAAGTCCCAGTGTGCCAAGCTTCAAACAGAGCTGCAGCAACTTAAGATGAAGTACGACAAGGATGTTGTTTCAGTTGCAGAAGAAAGAGAAGAAATTAGGTCTCCCAACTCATTTAACTTGTCTACAAAAGAGACAAATATGAAAAATTATAAATAATTTAGCGAAATAATAAAAAAAATGAATAAATGTTTTATTTAAGGGCAGACTTGATATAGACTATTAATCCATTTTTGGACAATAAACCATTTGTCAACTATAAACCTGCTGTTATAGTCAATTTATTTCATCAGAAGTAAATAATACTTGCTGTGAGAAAAATCGAGTAATTTTATGATATGACAATGTAAATTATGACGAAAGACAATTTTCTTTTGGAACAGACGCAAGCTGACAATGCGAATTACAGAACTGGAAACTGAAGTGGAGCAAAGTAAAACTAAAGTTGCTCGTTTTGAAAAAGAAAAGAACAAGCTATCGGTGGAGATTAATGATATCATCATTCAACTGGAAGCTGTGAGTCACATTATTTTAAATAAATGTAACTTTATTACATAAGTTAGATGAGGAATTTACAAGATACACAACTGCTTTAATTATTTTGTAATTAATTTACAATTAATAAATTAATGTTATAAGTAGGCATAATAAATCTTTGAATCTCATGTGATGTGTCATTATATTTTAGAGTTAGGGTTACTCATGTTTTACAGTATGTTGCTTGAAAAATAAATAAAATATTGATTTGATATTAGAACTAATAGTCAGAAAGTCTATATTATTTCAGATTGCATGATACTGCAATTGTTTCTTATGTCTGAGTTTAAACGAACTTGTAGTTGGTTTAAACTACAAGTTCGTTTAAGCTACAAGAGCTTTTAACAATTTGACATTGAAGTTTGAGTGTTTATAATGTGTTTACTTTATTCTTCATTGCTTGTATTATTATGCAGTTCTGCTATTTTCAAATAAATTTCATATAAAATTATAAAACTCTTGCAAAGTTATTGAACAATTTTTGTACAATAATTCAGGCGGATGGTGCTGCTAATGAGAATGCCAAGAGACTGAAGCAAGCAGAACATGCCTATACGGATCTTCAGAGACATATGGAAGAGATCCAGGCTGAAGTGCGTGCAAGTGCTGGAGACAAGGAACGTCTACAGGGTGATGTCATCCACTACAGACAGCTCTCTGATGATCTGCAGACCAAGTTCGATACTCTGACTAGAGAACATAATAAACTTATTGGTCTGTTTCAACTGTTTCGTTTTTATCAAAGGATAGGAATGCCATTAGGGATTTAAACTAAGATCAATATATTAATTTAATAATATCTGGAGTCCAGTATTAGGATTATAAGGATGTCAAAAGAGGTTATCAAGATAGTATTTATATCCTGATCATTGAGTGGGGGAGAGGGCTGCTTGTTATTGCAAACCAGTATGGAGGTTAAAATTATGCCACACTGGGATAGAAAAAATAAATCATTTCAATGTAGAGTTGATTAGTGGAAAGATACTTCCCAACAAATTGAAATTCCATGCACGCTAATATGATTTTGATAAGCAAATTGACTAAAATAAATGCTAATTAACTGGAATGAAACTAGTAAAATATACCCTTAGCATTAATAATTACAATGACAACATATTGATTTACTCATTGACAAAAATGACATTGTTTATTAAAGAACATAATGATTCTTTTTAATTGTAGAATTATTTGACATGATTGTTACACTACTTTCACTACTTTTTTGTAACAGAAATAGAATTGTAGGCCTAGACACTATACTATATGTAAATGTAGAGACTATTAAACAACCTGTTTGTAAACTCTACTTAAGACTGTTTTCTTTAGAAACTTATCGTGAGTCAGAGAGCAACTTGAAGGATTTGGCTCGCCAGTCCCATGAATGGACGACCGCCAGGACAGAGCTGCTGGGCGAGAGAGACTCTCTGGCTAACAGGCTTGGGGACGCCGAGGACGCCATCAAGGATTTGCGTACTCGTCTCGATTCAGCCACAGCTGCACTCAATCACAGTAAGGCGGATCTTGAGGCTCGTCTGCGAGGCAAAAATGATGAGATTGACAGCATAAAGTAAGAGGATGTTTATATAATATGTTGTTAAGGTCTAAAATGTAGACAATTGAGGTCATAGGGTCTAAAATTTAGACTTTAAAATTTTACAAAACATTAAACTGATTTCATGATATTTAGACTCCAAATGCATTATCATGAAATCAGTTTTAATTTTCTGTAAAATTGTATGTTGGCTGTCAATTTGTTGCAATAACATGCAATTACTTACTGATAACATGAGTAAAGATTTAACAGTTTTATTCATAGCATTTTGAAAAAAACTCATCAAAATGAGAACCCAACTGAGCCACTAAACACTCTTTAAATAATCTATAAAAACTGTAATTAAATGCAAAATATCCTTCCAGTTATTGTTATAATGTTATAATTAGCTTATTGCCATTATTATCTTTATTTTTATACAATTATAAGTTTACAATACAGTAATGAATATTAATCAAATTAATAAATTTAATGCCAGATAAACATCATTAAACTTATTTTAGTATGTTAAATAGCTATTGCAAAATGTCTACAGCTTACAAGTTCTTACTAATGTGAAACTAAATTTATTTTGCATCAAGAAAGACTAGTCAACGTACAGTTGATGACCTCCAGCGTACATTGACAGAAATGGAGACTAAGTCCAGAGGTGAAGCAAGCAGACTTAAGAAGAAATTTGAGTCAGAGATTCATGAGTTTGAAGTACAAGTTGATGGTTTGAATCGGGGTAATGCTGAACTGGCTAAAATCAATAAGGGCCTCGCTGGACGACTGAAGGTTAGATCATTTTATAGGAGAGAGGGAGATAATTTAACATCATTAATTTAACTAAGTCATTTATAATAATGTCAAAAAACTATAATAGCTACGTTTAAACATTATTCTGCAGATCTAAACTGCCTTCTGCATAGTTTAAGCTTAGAGAACACTATGGCCTTAATGTCTTAAATAAAATAGAACTAACAATTAAAAAGCTCTTTTTGGCACATGGTAATTTCATTAAACATTAGGCTGTATGGCCAGCCAGAATTTAGTCTTGGCTTAAATTTTTATCTGATTTTTTACATAACCGTTCCATTTGTTAAATTTCACATAATAATAGTGAATGAAAGATTAAGATGATGTTAATCAACTTCAAACGATAATATTAATATATTAATATTATTTATTAATTAGTATGATATTAAGATAAAATATATTTATTGAAATAATATGATATATTAATTATGTATATATTGAGTAATCCTAAATAATATATCTATTATTACCTAATACCAATATTTTTACCTTTTTATAGTATCGATGTTTTCATCTTTCACAATAAAATAAATTTTAAAAACAATAAATTTTAAAATTTCAAATTTCAAAATAAATTTCATAATTTATTTAATGACAGGAAATAGAGATATCTTTGGATGAAGAACGACACTTAACTCAGGACGCTAGAGACTGGGCTGCAGCCATTGAGAAAAAGAATATCACGCTACATGCAGAGATTGAAGACATCCGTATCATTCTCGAAGGCGTACGTTCTTTTTATTTTACTTCGCTGCATTAATGAAAGAATACTTCCTACGCTTTTCCATTGATGAAAAAAAAGTAAAGTTAATTTCAAGCAAATTTCATGGTCATGAAGTTATCCAATGGCTGTCATTGTATATACCCGTAGTTGCTACTCTCGGGTATTAATTACAGATACTTATTAAAGATTTTAGTAATTAAGTAGTCAATAATGGTGAGCTCAATAATTAAATCTTTACTTTTCAAAGTGAAGTATTAATTTCATGATCATAGGATTTACTTAATAAAAATTATATTCTATAAATTATTGATCCTCCTTATGTTGTGGGTGAAGTCTTAACATTTTATTCAATTAAAGCCTGACTTCATTATAATACTTTCCTTATTCCACAATTTTTTGTCAAATTTTCATAATATCAAACTTATTCAAACTATTTGCACTTTCCTTCTACTAGGCTGAGAAGGCTCGTAAACATGCCGAGTCTGATCTGCAGGACTCTTCTTTACGTATTAATGAGATCAACATCACTATCACTAGCCTAACAGGCGACAAGCGGCGCCTAGAGGGCGAAGTAGCTACAGCCCAGCGAGACAGAGATGAGGCAGTCACACGGGCACGGGCAGCTGATGACCGGGCTGAGAAGCTAACACAGGAGCTGGCTAAGCTGAATGAGCAGCTGAGGACAGAGAAAGAGGCCATCACTAAGGTTGAATTGATCCGTAAGCAGCTTGAGGTTACAGTCAAGGAGATTACGATTCGCCTTGAAGAGATGGAATCTTCCAAGGATGGAAGGAAAACAGTATCAAAAATGCAGACTAGAGTATGCAGTCTAGAATTATTTATATTTAGAACTTTAGAATCAATTTATTCTTCGATTTGTTGTTAAAATCTTTGCTCGAACATAAACATTATTTGAACCATAATATCCAGTCGCACCTTACTAAAATGTATTGTAAATAATTGTGTGAATCAGAAACGTCATACAGACTATTTCACAGCTCTAGTGAAAAATGCTTGGTTTCTGCATACTTATTGCTCATCATGGCATGCTGGTAAATAGCTTATTTTATTAATTAAGCAACTAATAATTGATTGAATTACTGAATGTGTACATTATAATTAGATGTAACTTTTCAGATCAGTGAGCTGGAGCATGACTTGGGAGTAGTGTCGCGTCGCGAGCATGATGCTGTCGCTGAGATTTTTAAACTAAAACGTCAACTTTCGGAATTACGCTCTCAGTCAGAGGGAGACCATAAACTGGTCATAGAATATTCGGAGCAGATCAGCAGTCTACAGATTAAGATCACCACCGTTAAACGCCAGCTTGAGCAAACAGTATGTGCATTTATAGCATTTCAATTTTTATTGCCAGGCAGTGCAGTATTACTTGCACTGCCTTGATTATAATAATCAATGACTCGATAAATTGAAGATTTAAGATCCTGAAGTTACAATCTAGTTTCCCTCATACTTTATTAATGTACTATTCCAGAGGCAATATCAGTGACATTTCTTACATGACAATTTTATGCATTGAACATAAAAAACATATTGCACAATTTCTTTTGATAAGGTTTCACTGACATTTGAGCATTTATTTAAGTTTCAAGTAATTTATTGAAAGATGTAGTGAGTTTGAACAGGTTCAAAATTTTCTGTAATTCTCTTTCAAGTTGTTTTATTGAAATGAATTCTACAGTAAATATGTTTAGATGTAGGATCAACTAGCCTGTACTGTGATAGTCAGTGATCTATAACCCTAGTTTATTCATAGTGATTGTAGCAAACAATTTGATCAAATGCATTTTATTGAGAGCTTGTATGTTCTTGCTCTAGTCGATTAAACCAGTTGACTGCACTCAAGAGTTGTGTCTTAAATACTTTTGCAATGCAATGAAATTAAAAAGTCACAACAATCGCTGTTTTTAATAAAATAAGTAAGTACAATTACACGTATAATGTACAGTGTACACCTGTGTAATATTACATTTTATAGGAAGAAGTACTGAACATCACCATGGGCAAATACCGCAAGACTCAGCAGATGTTGGATGAGGCTGAACGCCGTGCGGACAGAGCTGAGAACAACGCAACGGTGGTACGCCGTCAGTCGATTAATGTAATAACTCGTGTACCGGGAGGTTCTTCTGCTGTCAGGTCTTCATCACTCAGCTCTACCAACAGGATTGTTCGCTCATAATTGGTATGCTGAAAGTGGCTTCATTATTTCAATTAAATTTTGTATAACAAGTAATTGATACTTGCAAGTCTTTTTATGATGACATTTTATAATTTTATAGTCAAATATGAAGTGATCATGGAAGTCTAAATAGAATTATGTTTTAAAGTGATTTTATTTAAGGTTTAAGTCTCAATTTGTTTCTAAATATAGCGCAAATTTTGATATTTTGCCAAGATGATGAATCAGGAATAGTGTTTACTGCTAATATTATTTTTATTTTAAATTGACTTAATATGTAAGAATTAATTTTTCTGTGCTACAGGAATTTCCGATCTTCCCAGTGATGAAAAGTACAAAACAATCAGCATTTACTAAAATCTATCCTGTTAATATAGCATTGAAAGATTTTAGCTCTTTACTCAAGTTTCTAGTTTATTATCTGAGCTGCCTTTTCGTCAGAGATGTGTGATATTCGCTTGTTATCTATGTTAGATATCTGTTAACAATTTTCTTTTTAATGTAAGCAACAAAATATTCTTAAATTCTGATTACAGTTTTTCACTGAAATGATTTATGTAATGTTATTCTTGCATGCTCTCTCATTGCTTTATCCTACTGTTTTTACATTCAATAATATATCTCTCTATTTTAAATATATATAGGCTATTATTGTGTGTTTGCTATTTTATACTGGTATTATTACTAGGACTATTAGTTTTAACTAGATTCATATTACCTCATGGTGCTGAAAAATATTATTATTTCCTTACATACTGTTAATTGTGACTGTAGATCTAATTAATTATTAGTGGTAACATTGACTATGCAGTTGATATCGAGTAGCCTATATATTAAGTATCTGGCATGTAGCATTCAGTATTTTAGTATAATTGTAGTTTAAATTATTATTGTATATGTTTTTTCCCTTGATAGTTTTAATTAATAAAGAGCCTAATAAAGAGGGATAAATCTAGATGTTTATTTCAATTAAGGGAGGCAGTACTCCCCTTTCTTTGAAAAAATGTTTGGAAAATATAAACGAATTCCGATGAACCGTGGAGAGCATGAAGCCATGTAAGTTGAGATTCTGTCCAGAGGCAGAAACAAATGTCATGGCTGTTAAACCAAGATTCCTTCCCACTTTTAAACATCAAGAGACCATTTACAATTACAGTGGAATCAATATGAAACATCCAGTGGTTGTCTGATTCCAAAGGCACACTGAGGAAATTTTCAGTTGGGGCTCACAAAAACATAACCAGCTGCAAAGTTATATGATAACCCTACCCCAGTGCACACTTTCTAGTTATTATAATTTCTAGTTTTAGCCTGATCTCCAGTGGTCAAATTTCACATTTTTACAAATTCAAATTTTTCCTTCATTTTAATTTATGTTTTTGTGCTGAAGGGGGACCATGGGGCCCACAGAGTAAGGGGGCCCACAGAGGGATCCCTCAGTCCCTAATCACGCCAGTCCGCCCCTGGTAATTAACAGTAATCGTGTATAAAAGTTTGATTAAAACAATCGATACGCTACAAAATAGTCCACAAAGAAAATCAGCCATTGAACTATAAATGAGCTTAAGCGTCCGCACAAATAGATCCAATAGACAAATAGATAAAATAGAAGAGTTCTGGATAAATAGCTCAGAATAGTTCTTGGCGATCTACAACTGTTATAGTTTGTAATAATTAACCGGGAAGATCAATTAGCGATCTTCAAACAATGTTGGTAAAAATGATCTCGGTCTGGTGAACACAATGATAAGGAAGTAGAAGAAAATCAGCTACATGGATACCCTTGAGATGTCCTGCAATGCTTTTTGGCAAGACATTGCCCCAAAGTAATCGAGCCTTTATTATTTAGACGACACAGTCAGCTTGATACCAACAGTGGCGGCGCCAGGATTTTTTTCCAAGTAGGCTAAAACTTTCCTTTTCGTCATCATAATCTGATGAGCACAGCAAGTTTTTGTACGCGGGCCCAATCAAATTTCGGGAGTCCAAAAAAATCCCAACATACGACCAGTTTCGACAGTGATGGCTTTTTTTAGTCATTACTCTATTCTTTGACAAAGTTGCAAATAGTTTTTGTTACAAAACTTGACGTTATACTACTCCAGCCTATGCCTGGCGCCGCCACTCAAGTTGAGTAATAATTAACCAAAAAAGGTCGTCACTTTATTTATTTTAGCAAATCCCTCTCCTCTTAGTTAAATCCTGTCAACGCTACTGATAATAAGTACAATAAGTTAAATCAAAAAATATATAATAAATCAAATTCGTTTGTGAATGTGAATAGTTATTTAAAAAGAAAAAATAATAATTTATTAAAAAACAAAACGGTGATCATTACCGATCCGAAACCCCTCTCGCCGAGGTTTCGAACCCGTACCCCTCAGTCTTTCTAAACCTTGTGATTCGTTTTATGCATTCGGCCATCCGATCACCGTTGTGTAAGACGTCGTTCTAATCTATTTACACGTCATAATCGCTTAATAATGCTATTAGCTTATATCGATTGATTTTTAACTTTTAATCGACAGATGACATCATATTACACTATTTCACATTGTTCGATGATTTTTGTTACATTTTTTTCAAAACATTTTTTTCAAAACAGTTTATTAAAATACTTATAAAGAAAAGGTTGGTTGGATAAAATCTGACAAATTTTGTTCTTCAGTAATTAAAAAATTATAAAATCATATTTTTCTGAAATAATAAAATTCCCTCTTTGTGAAATCCTGGGTACGCCACTGATCATTAATGTGCCATAATATTATGAAGAAATATAATTGCAGCAGAATAATAGGCTGCAAGGAAATATATTTAATATATATACATATATGTAGCCAGTGGCGGCTGGCGGCGCCAGGATTTTTTTCCGAGTAGACTAAAAAAAATTTCTTTTCGTCGTCATAGTCTGATTAGCGCAGCAAGTTTTTTGTACGCGGGCCCAATCAAATTTCTGGAGTCCAAAAAATTCCAACATAAAACCAGTTTCGACAGTAATGTCCTTTTTTAGTCATTACAATTTTAACATTCAAATTCATTCAACTGTATAACAAACATTATCATTAAAAAAATCCTTTCAGTCTGTCTCGGGGGACCCCCTTCGCCGGGGGGCCCTCAGAACGTGCTGAAAGTGCTTCAATGAAAATCCGGCCCTGTTCGCGTCAAACAAAATAAACAAATTGTCATTTGTAGAACGACTTCTGAACGAGAGATCAGAGAGAGAGTTGACTACATCATTTTGACGACCAAAATTTTTTTTCTCCAAAAATCCCAGCCTACTCCAACCTATGCCTGGCGCCGCCACGGTGCTTTCCTTGTATTATTGGTTGGCATAGACTAAACTACCATAATGATTTGTAAATGTAAGTTACTTAGTTATTTAACAGAAAAGCTACAACAATTTAACATTTAGAAATCCTTTAAACAAACAAACAAAATCAATAAAAAGAACTTACAGATAACAAAAAAACTTCTACTGCATTTTAGCTGCTAAACTGTTTTGTAATCAATTTTTAGTCATGTAGTCTCAGCATTACACATCTTATATAATATACTAAAGCTCAACTTTTGACATTCCATAAAGCTATCAAAGTTTTCCTTAAATGCGCAAATGTATGCATACTTATAATAAGATTTATAAGTAGATACACTTTTTGAAAATATAATAAGTGGATCAATCAATTTATGATTAATTTATAATGTTATATAAACAAAAGTATTTTAAATAACATCCTATTATATTATAATATTTTCAATAATTATAATATTTTCTGGAGTTATTTGAATCTAATAATAGTTTAAATAATAACAACCTTAATAATAATTCTTAATAGCAACAACACTAACGTTTTAACTATAAAAACAAATTATTAAACTACTATAAACAAATTTTATATTACAAAAAAGAACACTGCAAAGTTACGATTAGGTTTCACAGTTCTTTGTTTTGTTTTAATTATTTTACTGTTCTAACAACTCTGAAACTAAACTCCAGTGTAACAAATATCCAACAAGGATTTGTAGTTGGATCATTGGTCTGCTAGCAAGGCTACTAAACTAACTTTCTTGGTTGAGGTGGCTGTTGCTGTTGCTGTTGCTGAGGTGGTTGTTGCTGAGATAGTTGTTGTTGCTGAGGTGGTTGTTGTTGTTGCTGAGGTGGTTGTTGTTGTTGCTGAGGTGGTTGTTGTTGTTGCTGAGGTGGCTGTTGTTGTTGCTGAGGTGGCTGCTGCTGCTTTTGCTGTTGCTGCTGTTGCGATATTTGTTGTTGCTGCAACTGTTGCTGCGACTGCTGTGACGGCTGTTGTTTCTGCTGTTGCTGGTTTTCTCGTTGCTTTTGATTATCATTCTTTCTTGCATCATTCTTTTCGTTTTGATTGTCATCATTCTTTTCGTTTTCTTTGATGACGATTGTTGCTTCGGATTGAGATATTGGTTGCTGTGATTTGGAATTTTGTTGAGCTTCCTGTTGCTTCTTTAAGGTTTCCAATCTTCTTTGTTCCTGCATTTGCTGTACCTGCTCTTGTTGCTTTTTGTGCAACTCTTGCTGTTGTTCCAAGGCTATTCTTTGATGTTCTCTTATCGCAGCTAATTTTTGTTGAAATACATCAATCTACAAATATAAAATAGATGGCATTGATCATTAAATGAGTGAATATTTCATTTTAGCGTTTATCTCAACATTTATAAGATCCTTCAAAATTAAAAGCACTTAATGAATCAATTAACATTTGAATTGTAGTTTTTTTCTTAAAGTACCATAATATAACAAAAGGCTCAGAAATAGATATATATAGATATTTACTATAAAGTTTTTAAAGCAAATAAATTTTGTGAATGAATCCTATTTAATACGAAATTCAGAATAATCATTAATAATACACTCAATTATTTTTAATAGAAAACTTGATGCAACAGTATTATTCAATTAGGCAGTGTGTTTTTTGTACACTAAATTCGTCTCATTTATCGAGACAATTTACTTTTGTAAACATACAATATTGATTTCGATTTTTTTGGTCAATTCTTTCCTTAATGTAATTTTATCATTACAAGCCTCTCAAAATCAGATATCATATTTTATTTCAATTCACAATTATTACAACCATTACTCTAATAAAACATTTACTCTTTGATCTTAGTACTATTAGTCTTAACACAATACATAATACAAAGTTTCACTTAATATATAGACACTAACTGGTGTTAGAGGTTTAGGTTGTGCTGGATCTTGAGGCTCAGTTGGTGGTTCATCGTCTAATTCTTTGGCTGGTTCACTTAAATCAACAGCAAGCTCTGGCCATGTGAATTTTTCATCCTGTAGTACAGTTGATAATCTCTCGTTTAAAATCTTATGAAATTCTTTGAGCATAGCACGAGTGGTGGATAACATCTTAACCTTCATACTTGAAAGACGCTTATTTTCTTGCTCTTGTACACGTTTTTCAGCAAGCTCTAAATCTTCAGTGGGAAATGGCACTGAAAAAATATTTATACTTTTCACTTGACTTTTTTCTCTAATATAAAATGTTATATTCTAATTAACAATAGCGGACAATATCAGAAAGGAATATGATTTACATTCGTTTTAACAAAATTTAAAAGGAAAATCAAGAAATAAGCAACTTAACTAAAACAACTTAACAGAAACTTAACAAATAAACATCCAACCAGGTGATATAATAATTTTTAAAATAATAAAACATTTATATAGTATTTAAATTTTAAATATGTAATGTAGTATAACATTGTAGGCTTATGGAGTTGCAATGTGTATCACCTGATAATATATTATATAATTAAATAATGATTTGTGGAATATTAGCATTAGAAAACCTACTGTAAACAAAAAACTATGATTATATTGCTGTATATAAGAAAAATGACGTGCATATGTCACTGTCATTATAAAGATTAAGAAACATTGACATTTCAAATTTGTACCTCTATATCCATCTATGAATAAAAATGCATAATATCAGGCACAGTATGTTCTTTCTCTTCACAGTATTTAAACTGAAATAAGTCAAATACTTCAGTAATTAAGAACTTACTAAGTTCAAGGAACTTGCAGACTTCATTGATAACTTGACTCGTTGAACTGACATAATCTTCATAACGAATTACTTTGACCTGTGACTCACCGAAAGCATTCAACCAATCTTGAACGAATGGGAAATACATGCCAATGCGCAGACGTACCTAGACCAGAAACAATTATACAAATACTTCTAAATTTGCATTTATGAATTAAAAAAAATATTTACATTTATTTATATTATTTTTGTAAATAAAAAATAACAAAAATATTTCATTACGGAAACAGAAAAAGAGAATCAGATGATGTTTTAAGTTTTAAAAATGCTAACTTGCAGTAGTACATTAGAAATATTAGAAAAAAGTCCAACAATTATTAATACATGCCTATAATGCCAAAACTGGCTTTTCTTAAATTATTAAATAATTAAATATTAATACAATATATTTAATAATACATAAATCCCATACTTGTTTCTTGAATTATTCTTCTGTAATTTGTACAAAGAAATAACTCGTTACCTTAATCTGGAAAAATATGGATTGTAAACTTAATCAAAATATCTTACATTAACAGTATAAATAGACGTTTTTGATATTGTGACAAGAAACTGCAAATAAACAGTTTTATAAGAATAATTATAATATGTAATACAAACGGGAAGTCGCTTGTTCATTGCAGAGTCATATAAACATCCACGAATGGTTTTGTTTTCTTCACATTTGGCCATTGCTTCCATAGCCTGACCAACCTTCTCATGAAAGTCTGCAGCTGAAGGCGACTCAGTTGTTGACAGATAGCCCTGGAAGAGTCTGCAATAGAAGACAATGATTTAATTATTAAATTTTCTTCTTTTCATATCAAACATTTATTTTCACTTCTTGGGGATAACTACCTGTTTTACGATGTTGTTGGGGATTGGAGAATGGGAGGAAATTTCTTTTATAAAAATTACTTGATCTACCTTACTTTAGTTTACCAAGTATCACATTTAAGTCATGAAATACTTGTCATTTTCACTGGTTTAAGCTGGAATTAATATTAAAATTGTAAACAAGACATTAATTTTAGAAAGAGCCGTTAACAACATAGTAATGCAAATTACAAAATTTTGCATTTACAAGGTAATAACGTAGTAAACAACTTCTTGTTTTAAAAAACAAGAACTTGAATTGTAATTGTTAGATATCTAACCTGTCTGTTGGATTGCGAAGTACTATAACAATCTTAGCTTTTGGTGTCAAAAACTTAATCATATCTGCAGCCGTAGTTTGTGGCTCTATCATATCCTCATTGTTAGGCAAACGATTCCAACTGTCAAGTGTAAAAAGATATGAAGAAGTGCCATCACCTTAGCACAGCAACAAAAAAGTATAAGTTTATTTAATAATTCAATTACTTTGCAATATAAATAAGAACATAATATTGACAAAAGAGTATGTATTTCGATTTTTATTAATTGATTTGTATTCGCCTTTATCATATAAAGGCTTATATGATAAGGCTAATACAAAAACAAAGATATTTTATTGCATCACCGAAGTGTGTGTCAGAAGCACTTATATATATTAGTGGAACAAAGAAATAAAGCTATTTATATTGATTTAATTAATTACATTAAATACTGCATGCTTCACGTAATTATGAAATTTATTCTTCAATTTCTACCTACTGCCGAGCATCAACGATATCACATTTAGTGTATTATAAAGTAGCATTAATATTCATTTACAAGTTGCTTAATATATTTAAATCATGACAACAGACCAGTCACTTTCTTGTGCATTACAGTCGTCCGTCCCTCTATGTCTACATTGGATGTATTCGATCGAATTTCCTCAGCAGCATTATCAAATAGATCTAAATAATCTCTCAGAGTAGCAATGTTATCTAGAAATTAAACAATTGTGAAATTTAAAATATTATTTAATATTATACTTTTGATGTCATTCACTTATTTTTCACTCTAGCATTTATAAATTTATTCCTTAACACGCTATGTAATAACCTAGGCCAAATAAAAATAACAGCTCACTCAAGATAGAGTTTAATGAAAATGGTTTTAATGAAAATTTGAAAATATCATTTAAATCATTTTATAAGTCAGTTAGATCAAGAATATAAATTAAACCAGTCCTCTCGATCTGTTGCAGATTAGTATTGTAAAATATATTCTCTTTTTACTTAGCTGTGACACTATCTATTTATTTTTTTACAAGTTTTACTGAGATAAAGCATTATATAATTGATTAAAACTTTTATATCTTTTCCGTACAATGAGAACTACACACATGATTACCTGGTCCTCTCATATTCCAAAACTCCGGCTCTGACATTTCAGGATTAGTAATGAACGGATGAAACCCGAGTGTCGTGTAGAGACTTGGCATGGCAAAGGGTGGCGTCTCCATAACGTAGAAATACGGCAAACAACGCGTTCGCCATTTAGCCGACGCTGGCTGACGCGTTGCAAAGATCTGTCGCATTTTCTGAAACTGCGGCTCGAGTAAACGAGCTTGCTGGTTGACATTCAGATAAGAGTTTGACTGATAGGGGAACTTTGGAACGCGCTCAGACCAACAAGGATTTCTGTAGGTCGTATCAAATTTTATCTGTTCCTGTACAACATAGAAGAATGAAAAGAAGAAACATTAAATATGTAACTATTCATAGTGAATAATGAAAGAGAGCATATAATTTATAATACTGTAAATCATCAATAACATGGTTGATAATATGCATTTCAGTTTAAAATACATTACTTAAACTTAATATTACTTAACATATTACAATCCTGCATAAAATTGCACCATGGAGACATTTTAAGCAGCTAAATATATAAAATATAAAACAGGAGAAGCAAGCATCCCATGCCTTAACAGATATCATACAAATATATTTTACACTTAATGATGTTACAGCATAAGGTGACATCATAACAACACTTGATTCAAAGACTTTTGGTTTACCCTAACCCCAACACTTTATAAATTAAAGCCAGATTAATCCAAATGTTGGCAGGCCTAATGTTTATATATATTATATGTAAACAATATAATAGTGACTTACATTTGGAAGTGTTCTGAATATTGACTTAAAATTGTCTTGCAGTGAATAATCAATGATATCAGGCACAACGCCTTGCGGTGCTGGCTTCAATCCTTGCCTCTTCAACGCCTGCTCATCATAGCTAGCCTTATTGACATAATCAGGATCCATTAAACGATTTCTTGGGTTATCTGGATTATCCTCATCATAATAATCCGACTCAACGTTTAGAGGACCCTGTTCCTGGTTATCCTATAATGTAAATAAGGCATTCATTTAGCTACAGAGATCTGCAGGAAACGTATACTTTATAAAGGAACATAAAAATGGTATTTTAAAATGTTTAAATAGATTCTTACTTGCTAGTGAACAGAGTAATATTTTACATGTAAACTTCTTCTAACTTATTTTATAACCAAATTATTATTTATTAACCTGTTCTGATCAAAGTTTTAAGGTAAATTGTGTTTGAGATAGACCGGTATAAATAAGTAATAAAAGATTTAGACTGAAATTAACATTTTATAGAAACATTCGAGCTTTCACAAAATTATAAAGTGGCAAATCCAAAGCTTTTGTTGAAAGTTTTTAAAAAGATGTAACTATCGGAGTGGGGGGGGGAGAGGGGGAGTTTTATCAAAATTCAACAACTGGTATAAGAGACACAAGTATAAGAGAGATTTTATGACCAGAGAAGGTAGTCCGGAAATAGAAATTAGGAAAAATGTATCACAAATGGGAGGGAAGCAGATAAAGCCACCAAGAATCGAACATTTCTCGATTAAATTCTATTAAGCAAAAAACTAAAATTGTAGAACAGGAAGCGGGTGACAATATCATCACGTCTCACTCATTTAGATTTGCTATTAATTTTGTCCTCAGAATAATTTTATCCCTGAAAAGGCACGTAATTTAAAAATTTATTTCAATCGTGTTTTCAAAAAACTTTTAAATTGATGATACTGATCGTACACAATTTACAATTAAATAATCAGAAATACATCATAATAATAATATTTATAGTTAAGCATATGAGCATTACTGTTCTCCGAATGGAACAAAATAATATCACTCACAGTAAGCATTATCATAAATATAGAAACAATTATAATACTATCATTCGTTAGTTTACAAAGTTTACCAACGACATACCTGATCTAGGTAATCTTCAAACGATTGTTCAGTTTCAACGACTGCTTGACCATTACGTTCCAGCTTCTTCTTACTGGCCGTGCCACTGACTTGTGTGTCAGACCAGTGATCTCTCCAGTCTGTGGCTAACATCTGAACCTCTTGTCTCCGTGATGAAACTATCATTCCTGTAGTGTAGATTTGCAATAAAATTTAATAAATAATTACTGAAATCGATTATTAATGTAATAAATCACAAAATGAAGGATTCAATGGTTCATTAATTAGTAATTAAATTGATGCTCTTCGGCAGAGATGTTTAATTATAGAAAAAGCTACATTCCCTTAAGCATCAGTATACTCAGTAATCAATCAATCAAAACGTTTATCAAATAATTGACGAATCGTCAACAAATCCAGTATCATATATAAAATTTTATAAATGAACAAAGTTAAACAAGTTAGTATGCAATGAGTAGACTTACAAAGCTTATAGGTAAATAACAGAAAAGACTTTCAAGTTGAAAGCAATTATGATTAACTACGCAGGTTATAATATTTTTATATAATTGAGTTGCATAAAGTTTGAATTGTTAGTTTAGGTTCGAATTGAGAGATAAATAAATGTTATCCTCAAAAAGCATAATTAGAAAATATGGTAAACAAAATATGTCATGAGGTAATTTCAGAGCCATTTCATCACAATGTTAAAGATGAGTAATTGTAAAAAATGTACAGAACATGGCTAAATTAGTCCAATTCCTTGCATTTGATTCATACATTAAAAATTTTTACAAACGAGTTTAAGTTAATATCATCTGAAAACATTTACAAACCAGTTTAAGTTAATATACGAAAATAGGAAACCAAATTTTGTAGGCCAAGAGAAATTGTGAGGATTCAAACCTCAATCTATTGTAGATAAAAAAAATTGTCACCTTAGAGATGTGAGCTCTAGTTTAGTAGTGAAACCCATCCCCCCTCCCTTGAGAAATTGTTTGGGTTGGATACATATATTTGGAGACAAATACATACAATTAAAGAACAAAATTTAATGATAACCTACAATAGATCATCTCTCTAAATTTTTAAAGAACTCTCCACCCCCCCTTAGTCAATTCCTGGCTACGTCACTGTCAGATTGTGAGTGTCATAGTTATATATTATATGGTACTGCACAAAACATCACGGTTTTATCAAGTTTGCCTAATGTTTGTAAAGTTTTAATGTTTGTAACGTTTTGCTTACCAGCTAGGATCAAAGCGAGCACCAGAATCAAAAGAAACATCAGACATCGCCAGTTTCTATTGCAACATCGATCCATTTTGACAGCAAGTATAGGAGACCCCTTTCTTGCGCCCACAAGATACTCTTCATCTGATTTCGTCATCATTTAATTGATTTAACTGCTGCTTAGGCCAAAATTAATGAATATCCTATCTTCATATAATTATCATATGCCTAGAATATCCTGTATAATATCTCTCAATGGAAAGTCTTAATTGGACTATTTAATGAAATGGAGTCGTAGAGTATTACTGCAATACACAAAATTATAACAATAAAAGTAGTAACCCCATGGCATACTTAAAATATGCCTAAATAGGAAAACTCATACATAAAATAACAGTTTAATCCTTATAAATAAGCAAAGGATACGGTAACTATAAGAGTGAAAATGATTTTATTAAAAATAGTCTTACAACAAAATTTAAACTACAGGTAGGCTATGACTGCAACATTGAATACGCAATAAATAACACGTCTCTTGTCCCTTGTTCATCTAAGAACTTAAAGCCCCTTTAGATTGGTATTTTCAATTGAATTTTGGCAATGTTGAAGTATAGGCAGCTTTGAACTTTAAAACTGCTCATAGCAGGCCTACGTATATTATACAGAGTCTAATATAAAGAGTATATGTAGAGCTACTTTCCTTAGTATTATTACTGAACCTATATATTAGGTCTATTATACGCCTCGAACACACCCAGTCTTATCAAATGCTTAATATATAAGTCTGTATATATAGTAAGTTCTGACAAAATTTTAAGCTTAACTGCGATTTTAAACTGCTATAATATAACATCGTGACGCATACAGAAAACATTAAAAGACTATCAGTTTTTGATTTGTACAATCAGTTTTATTTCTATTATGTTACAAGAGTCTAGGCCGACTTAATTCTAGTATTTAGTTATAATAATGCTCATCAGAACTGCATTGACTGTATAGAAATATGCGTGGAAATAGAAGATATCTCTTAGAAATACCAATATACACGTCTATAGCTAGATAGGATAGAAAATTCACTGGCATTTGACTACTACTGTAACAGTAAGCCTAACTTAATCTGAAAAGGTTTAATATTATTAATCACATAGCACTTATAACGTATAGACTATGTTTGTCGACAGTGACATACTCAAACAGAGGCAAGAAGCATTATACAATTTACAGTATATGTGTCAGGCTTAATTTATATTATTAAACTCACCTTTTACTTTTCATGGTGTCAAAGAAGCTATACATAAACTTACTTGTTATTAATCTATCGAATTAGTCACATGATCTCCGCAACGCATGCATAGCAACGCTATATTTATACAATGTCGACCTATAATACGTTCCTATAAAACATTGATTTTCTACTAGGCATTTTCTGTACAGGTAGGACAGATTATTAGTATTTATAATTAATATAATCATAACCTTAATCGTTAACAAAACCAATATCAAATTAATTAATAAATAATCAATGAATATAACAAATTATTAACACGAAAACTATTCGCTGATCAATTCGATCAATTAAATTTAAGTGATTTTTTAATCCAATTGATAATATTAGACCATTATTCTCGTTGAATACTAATAATGTACTGTGTAGGCCTACATTAACAATCAAGTTATGAAAAGTATAGGATACTATAGTGTACATTGCATAATATAGTATCCTATACATTACGTAACTTGATCATTGTATTTAACGCTGCATAATTCTGTTTACATATTCTCATACTTTTTATTGCATGATTGCAAATAACGGAC
>JAQIXG010000921.1:0-26028 GCA_034700105.1 Oconnorella tubifera | reverse complement strand
GGCACATTGGCTGAAGGCAGATTTGGATAGACAACTTTATGTCTGTTTTTATTTTTGAAACCATTTACATTTGTTAACCGAAATCTGACACATGATCAGTTTGCTCTCTCCAAATCATTGAAATTTAGAATTTCGTCTTACTCTGTCCGTGATACTACTGCCTCAGATTTTTAACCCAGGGTTTGCAAAAACCTTTGGTGAAATGTGGTGCTCAGTACTCATCTTGATCATCAAGCTTGAATCAAAAATAAGCATGATGAAACTATTTCACAACGTTTGTTATATGCATTCACTGCTCGTTGGTGCTGAATTTTCTGCCAATGTCTACGGTCTATTTGGTGAGATATAACACTCTATAGGAACTTTTTTATTGCTGGTGAAGGTTTAATTAAATAAGCAGATGTAGTTATTAAGTAAGCTACAGTATAGTTATTACAGTTTTTGATTGAAACAATCTCTAAAAAATGACTGTACTATTAATTTATTACAGTAATTCTTAATGTAAAAGAAAGCGGAAATGTAATCGAAAAATTTGGAAAAACCTGATGTGATGGGGAAATAGTAACTATACCAAAAGTCATCAGTTATGATGTATATTCAAAATATATGAATAGTTTTAAAACAACTGATATCATGCGGACCAGTGTAATATATATCTATTGATTAAGAGTTATTCTTTTTAAATTAGAAATTAGGGTAACTGTCAATTAATTTTCTTTAATTTGTTGATTATGAATGTAACTACTAAACATATTAAAAAAAAAATAATAATGAGAATAATTAATGCAATGCTATTTTGACATCATACTACAGAAACTATAGAGCATTAAATAGTAACAATAACATGACGGACATATATTCAAATGTACAGTGTAGTTACATTTATTATTAATAAATCTGTTATCTTTGTTTACATTAGTCGACTATCTCAGACATGTGTGACTCGCTACACTTCGCGATTAGCTGTAGCTCTGACGTCAGAAAGAGACCGTTACCACGCCGAGGGGTATTTTCTTCCGTTGCCCCTCAGGAATATAAATATAATCCCGTGACAGCGCAACTAGCGCCGCTAGAGGGATACAAACAAACTAGAAAAGATATCATTTCGTCTAAAATTTAAAGTTATGCCAGAGCAATATCATGATTGTTATCATTTTTCAGTTGTGACAATATTAAATGGATATTTTGAAATGTGATTAGTTTAGGGCGTTACTGATTAGCTAATTAGTTAGGGTTATATTTTGTCAACATTTAAGGATTAATTAAAGCTTGATAGATTTCGGGTATATTATGATTTGGGGATTTAAAATACTATTTACTTTCAGAAGTAAAAGCATTCTTTATTATATAACTATATTCTCTTTTTTGTATGCTGCATATGAGTTCTATTTGATAAGAATATTGAACAATTTTCATACTATAGCTTAGTTTTGGCTAAATAGCAGAAGCAATTTGATTGATTTTAAGGATCACCCCAGGCAAATATAACGTTGGAGAACATTGCGCTTTATTGTTCATGAAAACAAGCTTTCAAGTTAGCTATAAAGTAACCATTTTCTCTCTAAAATTGTAATTAGCAAATAGCAAAAATAAATCATGAATGTTAGGTGAAACATATGTTTAATCTAACTTTATCATAAAATATTATTGAATGGATCTTATTGCTTTATATTTTTGGTGTGCCAACAAATTTATTAAAATTATTTTAGTAATTGTCCTATGCTTTAAGTAACATATAATTAATATCACAGTTTAGAAATAATGGGCTCGCATTATTATAAAATTACTGTTATTTCGAGATGTCAGATATTGTCAGAACCTCTCTACTTGACGCATTCAGAACATTAGCATTTTACAAATATAAAACACATTAATTTTAGAAAGAAACTCAAATGTGTTAAAGTAGATCGATTAGCGGCTAGCCCATACTGTATAAGTAAAATCGCAGTGCAGTGTAATATGACAATAAAGCATATTCGGCGCTTATGCTTAGGAGATTTTATCATGCACTTCAAATTATAGATGGTAACAGTTATTACCATTTTACTGTTCGAAAATCATTATAAACTGAGCCATTTACAAGTTAAATATTTCTTCATATGAATATCTTGATAATCTGTAGTGATTTGTTCCTTACAACTAATTGGTCATATAATAAGTCACTGAATGAAGGTTCTATATGCATATGCTATAGGTATACTAATTCATACACTATTGCAGTTTTCGCGTATAGCCTACTTCATAATTAACGAACGTTTGTACATTTTTGCAAGTAAGCATTAATGAAGATTATTTAGGTGTTACTTTTATAATGAGATGTTTTCTGTATCAGTCGTTGTTCGTTCAATAACACTAAAGAACTTAAATAGGCGAATGACTTTTAAGCAACAGAAACGGATATAATATTATAATTTAGAATCCTAATATCTAGTCTAGGAATTTCTCAATATCAGTATCCAGGTATTCTATTCTGACTTAGACTGCTCAACACCCAAATGCATTTATATTGCATATTATTATAATATATTCCATAGAAATTACCGATTTTACTGCAACAAGCGATGATGGCTGATTTGTTACATAACTTCATGACTAAGTTGTCTCAACATGGTGAATCGACATTAGAATCATGACCAATTCTATGAAACATTACCATTACAGAGTTCTAAACAAGGCATTGAACTAGGCTATAGTATTATTCTAAATAAATTCACTTAAAATAATTACAACAGTAATACAAATCATTAATCTAAATATGATACTATAATATGCAGTTATATCAGAAATATACTATATATATTTACTATGTATATTTTACTTTTAACATGCTTTACTGAAATATCTTACAATTTTTTATGTTTGAAATAACGCTTATAAGCCATTATTCAACATTGGATATTCGCTTCTAGTTACTCCCAAAGCAACTAATTGAACTGTCAAATGTAGAGTGTTGATAAGCGCATTAATCACAGAGGCGACACAGCGCAGTATTTAGGCTACTTTGATGTAGACTTGTAGTGTTTTTATATGCACCTAAGTTTTGTATTTTAATTTTGTATAGGCTTACATTTAATATATGCATCAACTTGCGTATATTTCAATGCCTATCAAAATATACGCCTATTTTTGTAAATGTACAGTGCACAACCGTTACGTTTCACAAATATGTGTCAAATTTGTGTCAAATATATATTATTCGATTAAATACTATTACTGTTACAAATAATATTTACAGTGTATTTATTTAATAACAATATTCTATATTACAACTCAGCTTCCCTTTCACCACAGTTTAATGTCACAAACGCAGCAGATGAAGATGTCCCTGACACAGCTGATAGAGCTGACAGCCCTGACACACTAGAAGTATAAACACTTGAGTTCGTTTTACTCCTCTGCTGCAGCTGCAATAGCGATATATTAAGCAGCTGCGAACTGCTGGGCTGACGCAGCAACACGTGATGCTGAGGCGGTAAACTTAAGCGCTGCTGGCCTATATGAGAATCAACTGAGAGCTCAGAGTTAGTAGCGTAGCAATCGTGACAGTATTTAGGTCGAGTTGCTAGCCTTCTACCAGTATTTATACCTATAATATCACTGAGAAGAATCTGACGAAACCGACGAGCGAACAGAACGTAGACGACGAAGTTAACGCAAGAGTTGAACACGACGAGGTAGTCTGCCGAGCGCTCGAGGTAGTAGTATGGCTTGCCGCACTCGAGCCCCTCGGCCTCGTTGAGGGCGAGGACGATGCGTTGGACGCAGGTAGGGGCCTGACAGACGATGAAGACGACGATAACGATGACGAGAACAACGGTCACCTAAATAAAGAACGATTAAGAAGAGTGAAGCTGGATTAAGAAGATGAAGAGTGAAGCTGGAGTGATATATACTCGTAGCGCATATATTAGATGATTCAGTCTTGCTCAAGTATTGAATAATGCTATATTGCAAAATTAAATTTTTGATTAGACAACTACTTTATTCATTTTTTGTTTCAACCAGCAAAATTTTCGAACATTATAATAAAGCCAACGTTGGAAAAAAAACCTTGCCTGGCAATCTGCCTATAAGTTGACATCATCTTATATAAAATATAACATCATTTGACAATTGTCAATATTAAAATTCAATAAATTTTAAATGAACAAATAAATACTATTTATATGGATTAATTATCTTAATTAATCAAATATAAATAGGACTATCGAAAAGTTTGATTTTAAACTAATCAATACTTTGCAAAGAAAATTATCTCGGAGATTCCCAAAAACAAATTTCCATTGTCATTACCTTGTTATCCCGAAGCTCTTGTTGACGACTAGTCTTGGGCGCTCTGAATCTATTCAGTTTTCTTCGTCTCAAAGTCTGCATCAAACGAATACTGACAAAAATAAGTACAGCGAGAGGAACGATGAACATGAAGAGATAGAAGCAGATGATCTTGTACCCGATCTTGAACCACAATGTCTTGGCAATACCGGTCAGTACAAGTCTCTTATGAGCTGAAAGCGAGACATCGCAGTAGTGTGTTGGTTCGATTTCAAACTCAAAGAGACGAGGGAGATTAAAGAAGAAGGCTATAATGGGAACAATTACGACGTGCGTCTGGAAATAAATGAAAATGGAGTAAATTTTTAAATTACCTAAATGAATGAAGTGAAAAACATTAGTTGCGTATTAAGGAAAAACTGTAAACTATAGCAAAGCGAAAACTTTGAACAATAAATATAGCCATTGATAGATTATTGACAAATTATGTTTGCTAAATTTGTCGCAGATTTTAGTAATAATTATATAGTTATTAAATTCTCATTCAATTAATTTTAAAATTTTATCAAAGTTTATCGGGTTTCAAGATTATTCTTTTAATTCAACTTCTCCATTTGGTGTATACCACGAGGTTTTTCTCGGATTATTAACGTCATTAAATTTATATTTTCTACAAAAAATGAGCGAAAACCTTGAAAAGTAATTATGTATAAAAGTGTAGTGAAATATCATCATAAACATTCAATAATGGTCATCACGTTATTTATGAGAATGCAATTCAGAGTTGAGTGGACATCAGTTATAATGGGCAGTAAAAAAATAAGTACATTGCGAAAATGCTAGTAAAAACTGATTGTATATTCTCGTTCACTTTTATTATGCGTCAAATAATGTTGCATAGTGTGAATTCATTTATATTTTATGTGATGTCACCGCTGTCTATTCTTGTTAATATGTATATTATATCGACAATATAGAAGTATTAACGTTTGACGCTTTTTTATTTGAAAATGAGTAATAAACAGTATTATATGCTCTAAATATTTA
Source organism: Oconnorella tubifera (assembly GCA_034700105.1). Classification (NCBI taxonomy): domain Eukaryota; kingdom Metazoa; phylum Annelida; class Clitellata; order Enchytraeida; family Enchytraeidae; genus Oconnorella; species Oconnorella tubifera. Next base: position 20,709 of record JAQIXG010000921.1, on the reverse strand, counting down.
CCATGGTTTATTGTCGTCATCAAATGTTACTGATACCAAAAGTTTTAATAAATAATTTTGAATATTTCATTCATAAAATTCTAATATATTTTTACAGCTTCGACATTAATTAAAAGATATTTTTCCTAAATTGACTTTTTGAAGTTTTTATCGTACATTGATTGTCCTACAAAGAGATGAATTTGATATTTATTTATTAACAAAAAAATGGACAATTAAAAATCATGAACTTATTCATGTTACTTCTATAATGATTATATTTATTATTAAATAATAATATTATAATATTTAATAATGATAGTTAGCATAAAATTTAATATGCTTAATTTTCTAATAGTTAGATCTTTAACTTGCTTCTTACAAATGAAAAACATTAATTGAACTTTATTTACTGTGTACCCTTTTGTCACAAGTAATTAAATATTATGTAATAATGTAATTATATACAAAATAATTCTCGAAGAATTTATCCAACTGAAAGTTACAGCGACCAATATTTTTTTCTTATTTTATACCCAAAATCAGTTCTCTAAATACAGATCTCTCTCTTATAATTCATCACAAGTCGTGACCTAACTAAATGCCAATGAACCACTATATCTAGACTAAATTGCTAAATAAATTGCACAAAAAACAAATCGATTGTTTTCTACACAAAATAACTTTGCCATCATTCAGTCTTAGGTTACAATTTACTGCTATATTTTGTTCCGGTATGTATCCATATAGCCTGTTGGACTTTTATTTCCGTGGACTAAACACCTTGTAATGGTTTTCTCATTTACCGGTACTGCTTACAGGTTCAAATGTAAGAAGCTATCAATACAGTTGACTTTTAAAATTATTCTTTTCAAGATGTTTTGTCAAATTGTTCAATTGTGATTCACTAAATTTATTCAAACATTGCATTTGCGATATTTTAAATTTTCACTAAAACTCAATTTATTCCGTATTTGTTTTTAATTATTAATTATTAACGTATAGATTCAAATTTTTAATCTCTTACAGATGTCATTGAGTAATATAGTATTTTTTCTTATCTAATCTATTGTAAACCAAATTATTAATGTAGTATATATACTACTTTACTATAAAGACAGACAGTTAGTTATCAATATAGTGTCAACCCTAACCCTAATTCGCTGCTAAAAATAAAAGAAAAACGAGATTACGATTTGGGAGAGAGATGTAGAATAATTTCTGATCCGAAACATGTCTAGAACTGTGTTGATTCATTTCAAATTGATTGGCAAAGTAATTGGTTGGCGTATTGCTTTTCTGATTGATGACATGTATTTCACATGAGGTCAACATTTCTCGATTATTTATTCTCATGTAACAGTTATCTCATTCTTTCGCTTTCGGACCGGTTATGATATCATCATTTTGTTATAATCGTTATCATCAATGTACTGAAAGCAGTGTCGTTATCAGTAAATCAAATAGAATCTTTGATATTTTTATTGTCATTCTTTTGCTAGTCAATTATTCAGATCATCATTTATAAAGTCACATTTGACGCTGTGGAAAAAAGCTTAATTTTTATAAATTTTATTTTCGAGGAGCTTTACATAGCAATCGTATAGATCTATAGCATTAAAAACTAGCAATTAAAGCTTCAATATTTAAATTACAAATCAATTACCTAACAAATAATTAGAGAAATTAGTTTTAAGTTAACACTGGGTATTTCTTACGAAAATCAATCTCAGATGTTGCTCAATTTTCTACATGACAGCTTGTGAAAGTAACAGGTAAACGTAAGAATTAAATCATAATGTATTCTTAATAAAATATGATGAGATAAGTAACAATGAAATAATAATGAAATTCATAATAATTAACGATGTAAATAAACATTTATATAAAATAAACATCAGAATAATAAATTCCACAATCAACTAAAACATCAAACTCGCGCAAAAACAGAATTAATCATTTTTGTATGAATCAAACCTTAGCCCTCCGTAACCCGGACAGCCTATCCGTATCATGCGGCCTGCAAACGTAGACGTAGCGATGAAACGCGACCAATACCGTAACGTAGATCGTAGTCATGTGACAAGCGCTAGCCACAGCCCAAGCGTACCGTTCAATATTCAACGTCACTTCTCTGACGTCATCAGAACACTGAGCTCTATAGTACTGACAATACGTCGGCAAAACTATCACAACCACAACCGGAAGTAGTAACGCGATGTCCGCCCCTGCGAGAACAGTCAACAAGAAGTGGGTGACTGACTTCCAGTTGGTTCTGTCTCGGTTGAGGGTAGCTATCGATAACCAGTTGCCGATGAAACCGAAAGCTGACGTCATTCCGACGAAGACGAATGATAACATGAAAGCGAAGAGCGGGCAGTCTGTGACGTCACTAGTTGAGTTTATACAGCCTCCTTCTGTTGTGACGTTGACGTGATTTGACGTTGAAGCATACGCCATGATTCTATCAAAGAAAAAATGTAAATTTAGAAATAAAATTTGAATTCCAAATGAGAATAATTTTAAAGTATTTAAACTAAGGTTTCGTGGAATGATTGATCCCTGAAGCGATAGAAAAGTTGCGTAGGCGACTTTGATTTTCTGGCGGGCGATATTTGAAGATAATCAGACTTTAGAAACAGTATCAGGTAGAATATTTTAGATTTGTATACTGAATGGATCAAACAACTTATCAAAATTCAAGTGTAAAGTCAGTCCTAGCCGATCTGAACTTTGTTAACTAAATAAACTAATAAAATATCAGTTCGACATACATTCTACATCGAAATTTAATTATAACTTTTGTTAACTTTGATCTATACTGTATCATTCATATTTTTGTTATTTTTGAATTGACGCGAATTCACAGAAACATAATAGGTTTACATAAAGTACATAAAACCTGACTGAAACAATGATATGGTAGCTTAACTGTCATAAATAAATATCTATATTAATAGCTGCCGAATCAAATTAAACACACAACACAATGCCGCATCAAAGGAAACATCTATTAAACACTGTCGTCTTATTCATTTTTAAATATTTATAATAAAATTTATGTATTTCGATTTTGTATTTGTACCCCTGGAACGATTCGACCCACGACCCACCCGTTCGTATAATCCAGAAATCTGCAAATAAATCCATCTTTTAACGCTGATATTTACATTTCAACAATAAATGAAAATAATCTAAATTTAGATGTCAATACGATTGGCTCGCTGATCTAATCTCTATGTAGATTCAAATTTCTCCCGGTAATACGTCAAATGTGTGTAAACAATGACCCGACATTAGTGTCAATAAGATCTCGTGTGACTGTAGAAAAGCAAGAATTGGTAACAACTGCTGATGGTTTACACAGCGAGTAAGACTTCGCTGTGTAAACTATGTAAACCATCACAAGTGGTCTCGATTTCTCTCGATGATGCCGTTAGGAAACGATATCGTTAAATACGAAAAGATTTCTCTTATCAGAAATGGAGATCTGTTGTTAAACGAATTATGAACAAATTTGAAAAAAATGGAGTAAATGACATGTTTTGATAAGAAAATGTAGTGTTTTGTTAAAGGGTGCAACAAAATACAGCGTAATCAAGATGATGTTTTACGAGACTATGGTATCTAATTTAGTATCAATTCAGTCAATTATATAAAATGGTTATTTTGAAACACTATATATGTGCATATTATTTATATAATAATTATTATTCTATAGTTGTTTTACCTTTTCGTTAATGATTAAAAATTATTATTTATGTATAGTTTACTGTCAGTCAAATTGAAAAAAGATACCAGTGAAAATCTTCATTAACTTCATCGATGAAAAATATAGTCTCAAACATTTTGGCATTCTATAAAATATTGAAAATGCTAAAATAGACAAACACCATGCAATTGATACGGTTAAGGAATCTGATATATGAAAAGAGTCTGTAGCTATTTAGTAAAGTCTTTTTAAAAATTAATTCCAAAAAATAACTAGGAGTGATTGAAAAGAAGTAGTTGATATTTGATTCTAATAAATATTTAACTTTCTTAATTTGAGCATTCATAGTTTCATTTTCAATCGAAACACAAAATCATTACAGTATCTCACACTCGATTATATTAATAATTACGACCATTAATTAAATATTTAACTTTTATGAAATTAAAATCAATAATGATTACAATGTAGCGTATATGACAAATTGTAATCATCACGAAATTTTCTGTTTTAAAACATCACCGTTTTTTACGAATTTATGTTTTACTCTCCTTTATTTATCAATACTTATAGCCTTTGAATTTATCGATACTTTGTTTGAAAAGTTTCTACTTTACATCGAGTCAATTGGGATTTAATGATCAATACAAACATTATCAGTCAAATACAGGCTTGTAATGCTATAAAAAAAAACTGAAATGGAAGTCATGATCGTATTACTGCAAAATGCATTAATCATTATCAGAGATAGCGTGACTTGGGAGATATGTTCATTCGCTTCTTTTCCGCGCACCTCTTTTTTACATCTCGATTTTCTCGCTTGTTATTGTGTTAATTCACATAACATTAATCTTCACAATGCAAGGATGGGTTTGTGATGCTTTCATTATAATTGCTTCGGTTGCATTGTTGTCTGATAGACGCGTAATGATTAGAGACAGTGATTTTTTTTGTTTTTAGTCGCTTATATGGTGCATAAAAATTAAAAAGCAATATTGTTATTATATATAGTCAAATTTCGTATTATTACAATTATTTTAATATTATTATATATGCAGTTTATATGATATTATAATATAAATTGTTTATTTAATATTTTTCAATTATTGTATAAGAATATTATAAAGATTTTCAGTAGATCTATGCAAGACTACGTAATTAGGCAATTTCTATTGCTATTATTATTAATAAAGTACTATTGTTACACAATGTGTTTTTTATTAAGCGGCAGATTAAAGAATAATAAGTCATAAAACAGAAAACTTATGCAATGTTGAAAAAAAATCCCAGAAGATTTAAATTTTAAATTTTTGAAAGTCGTGAAAATGTCCAGTTATTCTCAACCAGTATAACAAGTCATTCAATCGCCTATCCCTCCGTTAAACAAGTATATCATTTAGGACAAAAGGGGAAGCATTTGCTTTATTCGTTTTATTATCGTTTTTTGATACTGTAAAATATGTCCAAAAAACAGGCAAATACGAAATTCTATCATAGAAATGCTGATTTTCTTCTTTTAAGCATTCACCGATCAGTTCTAGTTAATTGTAAAACGGAACACTGCAAGCAATTATCTTTTTACTTCATTGTCTGAATCCCACAGGGCTTCAAAAACATAATCAAGAATAAATGTATTGTATGCATGATTTTGCACAGTATTATAGAGTGCATTGACCTGTTTGAACCCACCTGTTATTTTGCATAATTTATGTAAATATTTCTAATGTACAAATAATAATATTTACAATATGCATGTATTTATTTCATGTAATCAACATAATAAGAATAAATTGTGTACAGATAGACAACGTTATTGATTAGCTCATATAGTCAACAATACGTTTTATAATGTTAATATTAATATAATTATATTACCAATAGTATAACGATGTAAGAATTTGTGTATATAAATTTGTTTAACTCTAAAAACGGATAAGAGATATTAACCATGATTCATCTTTAATTCATCTATTTAATGTGCATGTTTATACGTAAACATAATCATTAACTAATTTCCTCTATTTAACTATATAGATAAAGGATAAAACCTTAATACCAGTGCGATGCGATATCACAATATTATTAATTTTTACTTACATGTAGTATTCCTGACGTAATCCAAAAAAGATCAGTGCAATAATCCTGACACGATTCTTTGTTTATATTGTAATCAGTTGCGACATTAATTTTCAATGACAGTTTAGGAGTCAAACAATTCTATTATTCTGTATAAAGTACTAAATATCAAAATATAAATATCATAGTATAAAAATCATAATATAGACCTAGTGTTATAATCAATAATATCTACATGTTTTTAACGCGATACTTAATAATCAATACGGTTAACAAAATGTTCTACATAACCAGCTGGTGGAATATTTATTAATCTGAACAGCAATAATCTTCGTGATAGTTTCTTTAATGATTCAAATTTTCTGCTTCGGTATTAAGCAGAGATAATACAATAATAATTAAAATAATGCTTCCACCAGCTACAGCAATAAAGTTCTTTTTAAGTAATTATTTGTTAATACAAAATTTCATTTTAGGGAGACTTTTTTTCCGAGTCAAAAAGTTATTACCAGACTGAAAGAGTTAACAGCGATTTTAGTACCTATAATTTTTTTAAACTAATTTAAAATCTCGCTTAAATACAAAAGTTAAAGATTAAAATACTAAATTTTTACTACAATGTCGTGGCTATTGCAAACATTGTGATCTTATCTCTAATTCGTTCCTTTCTGTCTGAAAGGTGGGGGGATGGAATTCTTTTTATGCTTTTTGTTTACACACGAAAAATATGTAATATATTCTAGTACAGAGATGGAAGTTCTAGTCGCCCCCCCCCCCCCTCTAAATCCTCCGCGCAGTTAATCAAACAGAAAGCTAATTTAATGATCAAACAAATTGGGCATGCTATTTATCGCGAATTACAAGGCGCCGTCCATTCTATACTGCATTAGATTTATTTTTATATTTTAGTTTATTCTACAGCTAGTTAGAATCAATTGAGTCAATGACATGCATGTTTATGCTTATTTAAGTGTATATAAAAGTTACATTTATATTTAACTTAATATTACTACATTTAATATGGGGTTCTGTATGCAAATTTGATGATTTAAGTTCAGAGGTAATTAATGTTACAGTAAAACTAGATATATGCCTAACTATTGGAGCAGGTTTTGTAAAGCATAAAACAGTACAGTTTTATTAGGATTTACTACATCTGTTATATTTTACTATATCTATTATAATAATACCCTAAATTTCTGTATCACGATTAAGAAAATGCAAAACAATTAGGAGATGATACTACTATAGTGTTGTTGATGAATTATCTATCCTTGAAGCAATCTCAAATCGATGCAAGCTTCATTACATAATCTCTCAATATATTATGATAGTCTCAAGATAAAAATAGACGCTAGAATCTGCAAACTGTCATTAAAAACAACAGTGGACTACAATTTTAAACTTATAAATTGGTTCTCGGACGATTCGTCAAAGGACGATTTGTCAACGGACTCTTCGTCAAGGAATATTCTTATAACGGACGCTTCTTAAAACCCATAACCCTAACCCTAAACCTAACCCTAAACATAACGAATATCCTTATCGAACAATCCGTTGACGAATCGTCCTTTGACGAAAGGCATGCCTTTAAATTACAACAAGCCTATTAGTACAATCATATCTTGAATGTAACGTAAACATTGTATTAATATATGATAATACACTTTAATTTATTTTTTTAATAAATAAATATATATATTTGTAATAATTACGTGTAGATAAATAAAAATTGCATGCTATACTTATTTATTTTAATATAAGCTTATCCTATTATAAAGTTTATTATAAAACAGTCTTCGTGATTAAGTGCAATACGAAACAATACCCAAGTAAAATCACAACGATCTAAAACGATCCAGAATTGCACGAAACTATTAATATTACTAAAGCAATTTACTAAGCTTCCCTTTGATCATTAACGGTCACATTAAACTTACTGCTTCCTGTAGCTTTCAGAATATTACAAATTGAGACCGTGTGGTGTGTAACCACTAGATTGTCTCTCACTGGAGCGCGACGAAAATTCAATGAAAAATTCAGTGATTTAACGGAATTGGTTTTATTATAACTATATTGTAATATATAAGGAGTATTTATTAATGCTTAACTAAAGTTAATTACTTTATTATAGAGGTAGATAATTTTAAATAAATAGAGTCATAATGTTTAAGTGCAATGGAAATCAATAATTTCTACTACGGTTAGTTTTAGTATATATTTCTAAAATTGTGGTTAAAGTTGAATAAATTTGGCTATTTTCGCAAAATAAAATTTCACTAAGTATCAGATTCTGTTGTATGTAATATTTCAATTAATATATTGTTACACATTCTTATTGTTTACATTTGTAACATTAAGTAACTTTAATCCGAGTTGTTTTAATCAAAAATCTTATAAATAAATTATTGCTGTTATAAATCTCGTTGGGGTTTGCAAAAATTCTTACCATACTTTATTAAAAGCAAATTACAGTTGTTTTCAAAATAACACAGCCTTTTAATATCACATATTTGTAAAACTCAGGATTTTATCCCGTCCGGTTGCCGCTCTACAGGGATCCACCCATCCACAATTTCTAACATTTACATGTCTCATGGCGCCACATAAAACTTAACCTCTGTAACACCGACCTTCGTTCTTTGAACACCGAGTCCAGGACCCGTGTGAAAAAAACCATCGAACTTTATTCCTGGTCGTCTGATTTTTTACTCTCAACAAACCGAGCAAATAGAGATGATTTACAAGCCAATAATTATTCGAGTAGCGATGTTTTGTCTCGAGACACGTCTGATGGTTAGAGACCGATTTGCATCATCTGCATAAGCGTATTGAACTGGAAAGAAATTACATCAATGAAGACGGATCGGATTCGATATATTAAAAGGAGAGATATTTATAGCGAGATCAAAAAGGAGACTGAATTTGAATGATTATTAGGCTACAATGCGTTCATTTTTTAGTGTTTTACGTTTTTTTGAAGTGAGATAAGTGAGTTTATGAACATGTGACGAAGAGAATCAAAGTTTTTGTTTATTTAACTTCAAAGTAGGCCTCTATAGATATTGCGATATGAATATATAGAGAAACAATAATTATTGCGAAATTATATAATAATTACTTATTTTGGTAATGTTTACCTTAATTAGACTTACTAACTAGATAGTCAACATAAGTCATAAATTACCACATAAGTAACATAAATCAATATTGTCAAAACATAAACAAAGATCAAACGCTAACAAAAAATCATTAAAAAACACACGTAGGAAAAGATGATAAAATACGTTATAAATTACAATAAAATGTTGTATCATATGCTATAGTATTTATTTAATGTCTCTGAGCGTTAATAATTGATCAGCAATTAATGCAAATAATATGATTACAGCGTATTTTCTTTGATAACATAAGCTTAATATACTACTGCATGAGCTGCATGTATAATATGCATGCACCTCATTAATCAAGTTATAATAATGCAATTAATCTAGCATCGTCAATATTATCATTCATGCGTTTATATTCAAGGCTATTTAATAATTCCCCACTCAAATATTTTATAAATATATCCATGTGAACTAAATGTAACAGTAGATCTAGTTGCCCCGTAACACTTCAATTCATTTTTAATTTTCATATTCATGACTTGTACAAAGTAACGTGCTCTACAGTAAGATTTAATATTGAATAAACCATATTAATTTAAATTCAGACATAGGTCAGTTTCTTTAGAAATCAATGACTCTTTTTCCACTCATCCTGCTAAAAATAAAATATCGTTAATAATATTAGATGGTCATTAAATGATTGCTAAATAAAGAAAATAGTTCAATAAATATTAAATGTCATAAAAATGAAACTTAAATTCGTCAAATGGATGCACAAACTTTAACCATTGACGTAACGTTGTGTAAAACGTAACTGAAATGACGTTATCAGTTTCTAACACGAAAACGTTTACGCGAACCGTGACGCTAATAAACCGTCATAAAAACATTATTTCCGTCATTACGATCCTTCAATATTCCCGCCTTTTTATTACGTCATAGCCTTGATCAAGTGTTGACTAGCAATAATAATTATATAGGGCTTATAACTGAACGAGTCTTGATATGAGAGAGAGAATGTAGTAAAGAGCCGTGAGGAAATATGCAATAAATTATGAACGCGAAGGTAGAAATAAAAAAAATATATAAAATAAAATATAATAGAAATTGGAATATAATAACTAACGAAAAAGAAGCAAAAAAAATTATTTGTTAATTATTTAAAAAATGAAGGGTGTCTTTTATATTCAAAATTTAATATATTGAAAACTGAAAATGAAAACTGAAAACTATACTAAAAACTCCATCTGCTGAATTATGAAAGAGCAAAAATCTTTCAATTTTTTTATTTCTATTTATCAGAAACTTTTAATCAGTGATACATAATGCAGTTAACATTTGTATTGATAACATTTGCCAACTTGTGGTAATGTCAAAAGTGCCTGGTGTGAGGCAGGCATAAACTTAAAATTATATCTAAGACTCATTCTCTGATTTTTAGACAAAGCAGATTTTAGGATTATAAACTAACTCTTTTCATTATTTTTTTTAAGTTTTGCCATCTGCCGAATGTTGGAATTTCAATAGATCTAAGAATAGATCTAAGTTATTTCTAAAAGTAGAAAACGAAGCAGTTTCATACTCGCATTTATTATTTGTTTCTTGTCTATTGTAGTCACCACAATCTGTCGACTTGCATCATATTGTGGACTGCCTATGCTAAATTATGTGATTAGCGAGCACTTAGCTTTAATTAACTCGGTGATTTAAGTCATATTCACATAAGAATAAAAAGATATATAAAACTTTAACTAATTTTTGTTCCCGTAGAAAAGTTTGATATCATAGATTTGAATTTATTAACAAACACGAAATAAAGTTTCTCTCCCGTATATGACTTATTGTTTTATCAATACGAGTTACATTTACATCATAGTTGCAATGTCTAAAAGAATCTACATTAATGCACTGAACTTAGCTTCCTTAAATGAGTTACTGTATACTTTTATTAATCATAAAAAATCTTGTTAGATATATCCTTATAATTTCGCATTCATTCATTAATCTAGCTTTACCATTTTGTTTTCTTCAACTGTAGGCTATAGATACAACTGTCTTGATAGATACCAGACACCGTCTTCCTAACATTATCAAGTTGTCGCTTTGATACGTAAAGGCACTTAGCCAACTGCGACGTACTTGCGTTGCACGTAAGAGTTGGAGCAATTAGCCGCAACGGTAACTGCTAAATAGTGTCCTATTAATATAATACTTGTACTATTAATATTTTTTCTAGATTCTTGTGACAATATTATATCATAAAATATACAGTATATTAGAGATATCATACTACTTTTGTTTCAATTCCAAGCAGCCCAGTCAATTCAAATTTTGTTTACTATATAAATATAAATTATCAATATAAATTGTGAATGAAAGAAGAATTTGATAAATTGTTTAATATATCTAAGAATATTATTACGATCATAAAATGATTGAAAATAATTTTTATAATTTTTCAATTTCTAAAAAAAATCTAAAAATTAGTGAATTGATAAAATAAATCAATGAAAAATAAAGTGAAAATAAAGAAAAGTAAAGTGAATATTATTGCCTCAGTTTTGAAAGTAAATAAATTCGTAACATATTAGAGATCAGTTTTCAAAATGTTCCGAGAAATCATTTACAACTCAGCAGTTTGTATTCACCTACGTATTTAAAAATAAAACTAAACACACAAGCAACTCTTTTTACTTTTCACTTAAATATCATCACTTAACTGACGATAAATTGCGTAGGCGGCATTTAGACGTATCATGCAAGTTTCGTAACACAACTATTAACTTACGGCAATTAAAATGTTTATACTTTCCTAATGCTCTTTTGCAGTAAAACAGTTTTTCGATGTAAACAAATGTCATTCGTTCATCAGTGTAGGTACAAGCAGCGTGACTACGAAGATTTCTTGTTACAACAATGACTGAGTTTTACAGTTGAACATTAATGAAAAGTATTCAGTTATCATACAGCAAAGATTTTCAAATTTCTGTGTGTTTTAATTTCGACATATATTTAAATTTCTTTTACAACAACATCAAAATTTAAGTACAAAATTTAAAAAGATATAAAATGACAGAAAGCATCGATTTTATACTTTTTATCATAATTAAATAAGAAAAAACAAACATAATATAATAAAACTAAAGTTAAAATAATGCATTCAAAATTTAATGTCTTATAATTTTCTCACTGTTTTATTGATTATGTGCGTTTGCAATTAATTTCTTTCAGTTTGAATTTCATCAACTTTCAATTATCTGATATATTGTGAAGTGATTAATCTAAATTTAAAGACCCCCCCTCAGCATCCTCCCACCCCTTCCCGCGGATAAATTAGAACCCCTCTGTGCAACTCATCAGTTTTAAATTCACAGATTTTAATTCTTAAATATATTATCAGCAATTTCTTCGAATTGATAAACTATATTATCAGAAATTGCTTAATTGCAGAACATTTCTTTAATGAAACAATTGAATTAATTGCGATAACAATTAATCAATTCAACTCTTTCCTATTACATATCATTGCGTAATATCTTCACTCTCTGTCTCTCTCAACTTTAGCAAGTTTTCATTATGCAATTGGCTCGAAAATTAATCCGTTTGTAAACCAGAAGTTTCTCGCTTTTTTAACGGAGCTTCTCCTCGCATCGAGCTGGCGGGACGTACGGACGTCAGAGATCACATGCTGGTACTTCAACGTCAGTAGGGGATAGATCGAGGCAGGGAGGGGAGGTTGATGCCTGTCTCTTGCCCCCTGTAATAAGTAAAGTGTAATAAGCCTACAGGGAAAAAAATATACAAAAAAGCGTAAACAAAGTTCATGGTTTGGAATTAAGGTTAGGTTAGGGTTAAATTAAACTTATGGTTATGGATTAGATTGTGCGATTTTTCAACAAATCAGTGTGATGTAGTATTGTTTATTTGTTAAGTTAAGCAGAGATTTTATAATCGAATTAACTTGTAATAATAAGTCTATATAAGAATATATAAGGATTATTAATTAGTTAAGTAATACGCAACTAAGTTCAATATTTAATTCGATAGAATTTAATTTCTTTTAGACTTAACAATAAACAACTAAACATTGTATTTGCAATCAAACATTTATAAATAAATATTGGCATTATAAACTGAGATAGAAATGAGTAAAATTAATTATAAATGATTATAATTAATCTTACTTAGTTAACAATACGTGTTATATCATCATATGTTATAAAAATTTGCTACAGGAAACCACTTTTTGGAACAAACAGTTCAGTTTGTGATCCTAAAATATTTTTAAAAAAATCCCTCAAATTTATTCTCTTGACTTCGCCATTTATGAACCTGATGTTCTTGTATCCTCTCAGCCCTTGCAGTAGTAACAGCTAAAGTCAACAGCTGCTTAGCATTAAAACATTAACCAGCTGTTGCTATACACAGCTGTTACACGTGTTCAACTTTTGCTTTAAACAGCTGCTTCTAAAAGAATGATTTCCTTTAAATATTAACTAAAAATGAGCATAAGAATGTTAAACTCCGTAATTAAAATTAAGCAATTGGAATATTTGATTAAACTTTTTTCTATTTTGATTTTTGAATTGATGCACATTTATTGTACGTTTTACAAATTCAGTATAAATTCTTTAATTTATCAAATCTAATTTATTTGCATATAAAGAAATTGCCAAGTAATTAATTGCATGCTGAAACTATAGACCTACCTATGATAACTATTTAACATACTTTAATATATACTTATTTAAAACGTAATATAATTTAATACTGAAAATAAGCTATTTCAAAATACTGAAATTTAATAAATATAATTTTAATTTATTGTGTCAAAAACCACCTCAATGCTCAGAATAAGACAACTATTTACAACAAGCAAATTAAACAACATCCAGTAATTTATTTTTATATCAGATACGTTTAATGTTTAAATTTAAAAAGAAAATGTTTGCCCTAGACAAATCAAAGCTCTATATCGAATGAGTAGTAAAAAACTTAACAGTTTCATTTCACCTTACATTACATTACACATTAAATTATACATTACATTACACATTACATTACACATTACATTACACATTATATTTAAATAATAATTAGTCCTAATCAAACGTTCCACTCTGATAACTTTCTGGTAATTTTACTAAAGTTTTCATCCAACCAGAATTCTAATCATCCGCAGCTTACTGCTGCACGTTCCAACCTAGCAGCTGCAGTAGCCCAGCAGAGAGTTGCAGCCCAGCAGCTAGCAGCCAGCTCTTCGCGGACTTAGACCTCGGAGGCCAAAGGCGACGCTCCGTCCCTACTCTTCCTCTTCATCTTGGCGCGTCTGGGCAAACTTTGATCATAGTAGCTTGTTTTTATTATCTTTTAAAATATAGGCCTACTACTATCGATTAAAGAGCGATTTAATTTTGTGAAATTAAAAATGGATCAATATCGAGTATCGTTTCATGAGAATATCATCCGTGGATTATTAGATATTTTATTACTCAATCAAAAAGCGTTTCATCTCGAATTTCCAAAGTGAGTGTGAGCTAAGTTTTAAGGAGAATTTCAGTCGCGAGGATTATTCTCATCGCGTCTGAGTTGACGCGATTTAAATTTCATTTTGATGATGATATAACGCGACAACGGAAAACGTGACGAAATCATACGTATCATTCTCGTGCGCGATGCATAGTTTTAGATTGCGCTACATTGCGCTTGGATTGTTGATTTACATACAAAGCGCCTTTTCTAGGACTTGTGTTAGAGACTTTGATGATGTTCCTTCTAACACAGCGAGAGCGGGAATTGTAGTCGAGGCAAAAATGCATCGCGAGATAAAAGATCCTATGAGACCCGATTTATACCTCGTGAAATTTCGCGTGAGAAACGTACTGAAAGGAAATCTAACGCGAGACGAGAGCGAAGGGGGGCGCCACACTATCACCGTGGGGTGGTTTGGGGAGGCTGGTGGTGTTGCATCTGATGTTTGTGTGGCTCGAAGATTGGAGTCTTCGACGATGTACATAGTGTTCTTGAAGAAAGATGAGAAATTAGTTGATAAGGATTCTGCGTTTTATGCTGATAATGCTGTAAGGAGTGATATAGAAATTCATAGAATCCTTGCGATGCCTGTGGTTGTTTCAGAAAAAGTTTTGAGAGAAGTGCGAGAGAATTCTTGTCAGAAATGCGGTAGGTTATTGATGGATATGTATTTTGTTTAGTTAGTAGAGTTTCAATAAGTTTTGTAAATTGTGTGACTGCTACTATGGCTGAGGCTTTAACACTTAAATGGAGAAAATCAATCTTAATTGTAATTAGTCATCATTAGAAATTGATGCACACTTTGGTTGATTTGTTTTTAATTTCTGGTTTACAAGCTGGTTTACATGTATTAGTTCATAATATCATGTGAATGTATTAAGAACTAATCAATTTCATAGTACTGAGTCAATTTCAATGCGTATTTTTTTACGATTGTACGCGCTTTTACTGTTTGCATATATAACAATCTCATATTATAGAATATGCTAATTTAATACTGTGATTTCGTGAATTTGTTAAGTTAATATTGTGACGCTATGAAAATCAATAATTTCGCCAAAAATTTAATATTTTACATATACAGTGTAGGTATAAAACTGTATAAACGTTCTAAACTACTCCTATCTCTTCCCTCTCTTGATTCTTGACCGTGGCGTAACAACCCGATCAATTCAACTAGCTGTGAAATTTATGTTCTTCTAAATCGACACCTTTTTATTTCACTCAATTCTACTAATGAAAGCTATCCTCTCGCTCGCCGACAAGTTTCTCTTAACCTTTTCAATTCATTTGATATGAAAATGATTGCGAGAGGCGTCAGACCCCGGGCGTTTGTTGGGCAATAAAAAGGGTGTCTTGTTTCACTCAATGAGATTCTCTAACACAACTCAATCGTTTATAATAGGTGCGATTAACTGGCAGACGAAAGAGTAAATACAAGTGCATGGATTCAAATGCTGGAGGCTGATGGAATGTTTCCTGGTTTTGAAATAAAATGGGATTGATGAGATTAGTGGTCTTGTTTTAGGCGATGACGCTTGAAATAGAACGAGTAAAAAATGATGTAATCTTGCAGGAAGCTTTTTTGGGATTAGAGATTTTATAACCAAAAAATTAATCTGGGTTTTAATAGATGCTTCAACTTGAAGGATGACAGCAATGTTTGAATACATAGAGGTTGAAATGGAATTATTACAATGTTTATTAAGCGAATAAGTTTCGGTATAAAAAGTATGTTCTTAAAAATTTGATTAAATGACAGAGAATTTGTAAATCGTATTAACCGAATAAAAGCGAATTATAATCACTGAAATTTATTAGTTCATATTTATAGTAAAATTAAACTTAATTATGCACTAAATTAGGTGATAGGATTATTTAATAGGATTATTCTATACGTACGAGAGTGAAATCTGTAATAAAATTAGATGATATAGTTCAATGCAAGTTCCATAAATAATGCAGTTTCTGGAAACATACTAGATGTTAAAATGCACTAAGAAAGAATAAAAAAACATGTACCATATTTATCTCATTAGTTGATAATTACGTACTAGTATCTTTAATTCTCTGTATTTTATATTCAAATGAGTTATGAAAGAGATAGAATAATGCACAATAACAATAGCACATAATATAATTAAATATAGTTATAGCAATACTATTTTCAACTCTATCTACTGTCAATTTTTTTCTAACTCATTTACCATAAAACGTCATTCTAACAGAACTACAAAGCTGCAAAGTTCAAAGTGTATTATTTCGTCTATTATTTTACTGCAACAAACCATATTGTTGGATGACCGTTGATATCTCGTAAACAAACGCTTTCAAAGCTCATACATCTACAATGTCTTGATACTATCCAACAGACATTATATATTATCATAGAGTTTTCATCTTTTTTCTTTTCGCTATAAAAATACTCCGTCGAACACTTGACGCAGCAGACATGACAGACGCCAAGGACTTCTAGTCTGACGATAAAAGTTTCGGCGTTATCAGAGATAAAACCTGGATCTTAACACCGGAGTATTAGAGTCTGGAGGCTATCCAACAAGTCAATCCTTTAGAGGTTTACTAAGAGGTCGGCGATTATATAAGAATTATCTCTGATTTCTTCCCTGAAGAGTTTAAGTTTATGTGTTTTACAAAAGAAGGAAGCAAAACGGTATAAAGTACATCACCGTGATGATTCTATACTGTAATAAACACTCAGACAATGCTAAATATATAGTACAGTTTTATCATCGTGGATATGTAGGATCTATATATTCTCAACCCGGAAGAGCTTCCACAGTGAAGATAATTGTTACGCGTTCATTTTCTTTTGAGTCCAGTTTCATAGAATGACCAGTTTTCCTTGATTAGATAGGACAGTCTTAGATTGCGGAATAATTAAATATAAAATATCTATGGACAGTATAAGACTAATCTATTTTTCATTTAGACTAATTACCAATTCTATATCAATTCCAATTTCCACTTGAGAAAATTTCATATCATCTTGGCTAAAAGTATTTTGTTGCGAAGACAATTTATTGAAGTACTGTATCTTAATTGTTACTGGTGAAAGAAACTTGATTATACTCCGATTTTTATATTCAATTAATCTATTGATTGGTAAACATTGTATTTATTGAAACATAGATTCATATAACAGAATTTGAAAAGCGTTTTCACACATTTTGCAAATTCATATGCATTTAGTGATGATAGTTGATCATCTATATGTAGTTTTATTCGATAGTTCAGAATTTGTCTTACAAGAGTACCAGTTTAATATTATTATCAAGTTTCCATTCCAATCTCTAAAAATAAACAGAAGTTAGATATAAGATAACTATAATTACATTATATGAAAATTAATTGACTCTGAATACCTCAAATGTGCAACCTCTTGGTATATCAAAAATATGTTCTACAGTAAGCCACTTTACTTACATATAAATAAAGTATAAAATATGTAAAATTGTTCTTTATTAAGCCAATTAATGTATTTATAAAAACCAATCGAATCGCATATGAATCTATCAACGAAATCCATATAGTCATTCGTGGTAGCATCCCTGCCATAATTTGACTGACAAGAAACAATAAACAACATCAGCTGTTATATCCTTCCTCAAAAACTATGACTCACCATTGTTATTATTATTACTACCACTACTATTAGCAATCGCTTCCCGGTAATTGCCACACACTTTGCGGCCTGTAATTAACCCATAAACCGGAGTAGACCTCTGAAGCTTATTTTCCGCATTATCGGTTCCCTCTTTCCCGTTGGCGGCCTTTTCGATAAATGACCGTGAAACACGCTCGAGTACTCAACTTTGATGCGGATGAACAACTGGGCAAGATCCAAGTCAGTATGTTGAGATCATCCGATGTCCGAACGCCCAAGACGCTTGTAGTAGTAAGTGGTGTACCGGTTTCTTTGCGGTGAAAAAGTTTCGATTCTAGTTTCCAATTTCATGGACAACACCTTCGCTTGATATAAATCAGACAGGCGTTGGATTTCATGATCTCGACTGACTGTCTGGGTTCTGTTGGAAGGGACTGAATAATTCTGTTTGTCTTTTGTACTCAGTGAAATAGTAGTTTTGAGAGGTTAGACAGGAGATCATAAGTGAACCTTGACAGTTCTTACATGTAAACAAATGTAGGTGAAAAGATCAATTGATTCATCTTTTACATTCATTTATATGTCTATATACCATGGCGAATAATGACAATTAGATATTAGGTCTATTTTCGGTGATATTTGATAGTAATATTTAGGTTTATAATTCTTTGATAATATGTTAGGCGTGACAACTGATTTATATTCATATTTATAATATTATTGATGGCAATATGAATCGAGATATTAAATAAATACGATAAACATAAAATCGTGTATTAATTATATTCTATACAAATTATATGTAACACTACTACGAATTGATAAACATAAGTTCATTGTAGCATAATTGCTTATAAATAATTACATAAATACGATTAAAATTTGTATTTGTTCGTGTATATGGTAAAAAAAATCTATTTTTCATTTGTTTGCTATGAATAAGTAAGCTCTTTACTATATTAAAAATGTATTTTATAGGCAGCAGTCTATAGTGCCAGTAAATCTTAATGTCATCTTGATTTCCTTGATTACCGTTAAAGTAGGCTACTTTCAATTTTGTCCATTTGTTTGTTCAATTCTCTGTCAACGTTGTTATTATATAAGATGAGATCTGATAATCATTTCTATTTTAGATCTTGATATGCAAAACAAACCGTTTCATGTTACAAAGTGTAGCAAGCATTTCAGAAGCCGTGCTATTCCAACTTAGACAACAAGTTTTAATTTGCTGAATATTCTTTTTATATAATCGAATTTACCATGAAAGATGGAATTGAGAAAAAGCGTGCCACTTGGTACTATATGTTGAGTGATGCAAAAAGTCTAAAACAGAAAAGCAAAGTTCTATTTTCTTATTTTTCATGTGTACCGTATAATTCGTGTATAAACTTTGTATATCAACGAAAATAATTAATATTAAGATTCTTCATAATTATCGAACAGAAAAAACCGCATTGTCACAAAGTGTGTTTTTGGCTTAGATTAAAAAAAGATTAATAGCTTGCCTGTCGCCAGAAAAGCCTAATTGTTCGATTATCACTAAATCCACAAGTGGACCTCCTCGAGAAACCCGAGTAGGGTTTATTTATAGTGACGGACGTGGGCGTCACCCGGCCAGGCGGTGCAAGGAGTGAGTGGGCGATCAAAGGACTCGCTGGGGTACAAGTCCCGGTCTCGTGCCATTTGTTGGACTGTTTGGCAAACAGAAGCCTAGATCTGTAGATGGAGTGCGAACGGCTTCAGTTCTTTGATTTCTTTTGCAGGAAATTTCTTGTCACATGCGTTATATTTCTTAATCAGTAAATTAGATTCTTATGAAATTAGTAGAGTGATTTCTTCATCATATTGTTCATATAATGTTACCTAATTTATCTGCTTATCCTAATTTATCAGCTTTTGTAAAAAAAGAGTATTTTGAAGTTTCAAATTAATTAATACAAGATACTATGTTCTACTAATCTGTTACAATAGAGCAAGTTTGTAACACGTCGTAAAGTTGTTTAAAGAGAAGTGGTGACAGCCTGATCATGTTCATTTCTTACTTAATGTTCAGTTATAAATTTCATATGGACTTTATTTCATTTTATTTTCACGACATAAAAGAATTAGTTGTATTATGAAATGATTATTTAAACGCTGTATTCCGTTGTATATGTCTTTGTATATACAATTCAGAGTTAACAACGGAATTCACTTATCTAAAAATCAAGTTTACCTATATATTCGTCTAGATCAATAACTTTTTATAAAGAAAAACTACAATATTATAGAATCATTGATTAATTCTTCCCAAGTCAGACTTTTATGCAAATATTTATCTAAATTATATCTGTTACTAAATGCTCAAAGGAAGCTATTACAAAAATCGCTAAACATAAACACAGACTATAGCATAAATATATAAATAAAGCCAAATTTCGTCTTGTTTGCTTTATTTAAAAATCTGAATCTCAAACTTTTAGTTTCACTGAAGCGAATGAAAGGGAGATGTGATACAGCTGTACCGTTATGTAATGTCATTGATATTTGATATTTAGATTAAAAAAAATCATTCAAGTTTTTCTCGAATAACCAAGCGAAGTTGATATCGGACACGAAATCGATCAGACTTTTAGGAAGATATTTTCTATTATGTAGTGGGGGGGGGGGAATAGCGCACGGGGGGGGGTCCTCAA
>JAQIXG010000920.1:0-26032 GCA_034700105.1 Oconnorella tubifera | reverse complement strand
TTAAAATATACAAATTATTGCGTAAATTATTGTAGTAATTGTGGAGGGTCGTTTTTTTTACGTTCACAGTGTAGATATTATAGATATATTAACTTAGCAGTGACCTTAGTATGCAATTATTATTTTTGGAAAATATTAAATTCTATTTTAATTTGTCAAGAATATAATAAGATTGCATACTGTAGCTAGCTTTAACATATCGAGAATTAATATACCTGTAGATAAGTTAATATATGTATAAGTTTGAATTATTGATTTCAGTAATCATTTCAGTTTCCTTTTTGTCGTAAATGGTAATAATGGTTTAAAAAATCTACAGGATGTTTATATAATTTTTATTAATTTCCATGCTATGATTAATTTCTATTAATTTCTATACATAAATAGATATAATGATATATAATATATTTAGTACAGTATATGCTATAAGCTGGTGTAAGTGTCTATTGGGTTGTTTTTATTTCAGATGTCCTGGATCATGCAGGCCATAAAGAACCCTGAAGTTTTCTGTTTTGCTGACTACCAGCACAAAGCTGTCAGCACTGACTGTCTCAAGTCACCACCGGATGAAGACAATAGAGATGTCGCTATATGGTAACGTTAAGTCATCAGTTATATCTAATAATATATGTTATTTTCATCTGAATGTATATATTTATGATTGTATGAAATGTTGCTCGGTAAAACATTATTGTTTTTAATGAAGCAATTGTTATTATTATAAAGTTTATCGTTATTATTTTTATTACTGCGTTATGAAAGGGCAGTTTTGGATGATTGGGGAAAGATGGTAATTTGTTAGAATTCTAGTTTAATTTTCATAATTTGGTCAGACATTTGGATATAATATGAACTGCTGTATAAACTAATTATCGTGACACTGAATTGACTACAGGAAGTGTCTGGACTTGGTTGATCTATTGCTGCAACTCTCAGAGGAGGGGTGTCACGCGCAGTGTTTAGATCTATTCAAATATCCCGCCACTCATTGCCCTGACTTACTTCTACTCGGTCTACTACAACTTGTAAGTTATACTACTGAAATTGAGTCTAAATGTTTTCTGTCAATATTGTTTAGTTGGTGGGATGGTACGATATTTTGTTAGTGTAAACACGCTGTTAATGTGATTTATTGATCATAAATGAAGGCGCAACAGAGAAATTATATTTTGATATTATCTGATACAATGGTGTTAAATTTTGCCTTATACGCAAAGTATAAGGAAAAATTGTACTCAACTTTTTTCTTGTCAAAATTTTCGATAAGCTAAGAGGTAGTAGTCAAGATTTTCCAGACGATTGGTTTATCATGTAATTATCATTGCGATTATGTTTGAGAAATTGTGTCATTTGTTTATATTTTATATTGCGTTAACCGGTATGAATTAAGTAAATAAAACATTCGGTTCAAGCTCAGTTAGTTTTAGAGAAAAATGATGAACGTTTACTATTTGGTTAAACTGTGGTCTTTAATAATCTGATTATATTAGCTGAGCACTCGTTTTGGCACTGTTTTTTCTTAAAACGGTTATCCTGACATTAAAGTTAATTTATTTAATATATTAGTTAATTTGTTAGTTAATTTATCTAATAATGTTCATTTAATCTGGTTTTTGAACTTTACGAAGCGTATCAGTTAAGTATCATGTTTTAGTCTCGATGGAACACACTAAAGAGAGAAATAGTCGCCACCCTTATACCGACATTCCTTGGCAATCATCCCAACTCCGCGCCCGTCCTTCAGTTCACCTGGCACTGTCAGACCCAGTCGACCACTGCCCGCTCTGTGCTGCTGGACTCCATGTCAGAGTGGTACCTGAGAGGGGAACCTCATGATCACTCGAGGTTGTCTCGTATACTGGACGTCTCGCAGGATATAAAGGTGAAGCTTTTGTTGTTCTAGTATGAATGATATTTTATTCTTATGTTAAATATGTGTAGAAAATGATTTTTTGAGTTAATGATTGAGTGATTTAATGATAGAGATAAGCAGTAGTGGTAAGTTGGCAACAAATTAAGCTGAGGATCAAGGCTTTTTAAGTTGATACACTCTTTAATAAGACGATTAAATCAATGATTAGTTCGTTTATATTTTATTCAACTAAATCGAATTAGTCGAATAAGATATAACAACATTTAATTTAAGGAAATCTGGAATCTTATATAATACAATACAAAGTAAAATATTTAAATTACAACATGACACAAAAACATAATAATCATCAAAATGGAATGTGTCTAAAATGGCTGCAGAATGAATTTACACGTACTAATTCAATTTCTAAATATCCTGTGGTTATGTTAAGTGGAATGTTAAAAAAGATGATACGTTCAAACAGTCCTGGCTTATCAGATTATTAATTCTTGGAGTTGGTTAGGGTTAGGATTATTAAATGAGTTCTAAAGTTAATTTAGCGTTATCTGGTTTCATTGAGATTTTAAATAGTTTTTTCGTGAAATAGGCTCTGTCAATGTTGCTGAATGGGCCATCGTTTCCTTTTGTCATTGATCTGGCTTGCTTGGCGTCCAGAAGAGAGTATCTTAAATTGGACAAGTGGATTAATGACAAGATACGAGATCATAGGGTAAGATACTATGTAAATTAAATCATTTTTATGGGTGTAAAGATTGAATAATATAATACATTTGAGTTTATTGATCAGGAAATAACTGGAAATCGCCTCGGACATTTGCTTGGCCGAATATCATGTTTTTAGTCGCTATTCGGCAGTATTCGGCTTCGGTAAAAATCATGCTCCAAATAGTTATCAATTAAATTTTTCAAGTTGTATTCAACTAAATCTTTTTTATCTATATAATAATAATATTGTTTACATAGTCTCTGATAAGATTATAAGAGCTGGGCATTGGTCTGTTAGATATTGAATGACAACCAATGCAATAATACACCCGCTGAATTATAATTTTTAATTTTTCCATTTTTAATTAACGCGCCTAATGTGACAACCATGTCAAATTATACACTCAATACATGAGTGGGTTGATCGTTAAGAACCTACACAATACCCATGACCAATGCAATGCCGTACGAGATGAAATATCTGGAATATGCTGTGACATGTGATAATTATTTTCAATTATTTGTGCAGTAGGGATTTTTGTATTGTCCCCATGACCTACGATTGATTAGAAAGAATCTCCTTCAACTTAGCTTCTGAATAAATATGCGTACATAATTTAATTGAAACTTAATTTAAGTTTCACATCTAGATTAAACGATACAATGTCTCAGGCCAATTTTAGCCACCAATTTAAGCGTCTTTTTAGTCATCAATTTAAGTGTCTTTCTAAATCAGGAGCACTGTAATTCTCTGTGTGAGCTTTCATGGGAATGGAACCCAGATCTATCTCTTATATTCCACTGCTTTACCATTTTACTGATTTACTCGAACATTAAAAGCATATATTATTCAAATTTTATGTCTTGCTTTTATATCATTAGACGATTTTAATGTTATAAAACCATAGCATTTGGATCGTTATGTGTTTGTTTAAAGGAGCCTTTTATCATGGCATGCGCTCAGTTTTTACGCCAGAGAGTGCCTCAACTTGCTGGGGGTGCACCCAAGGAAGAGCTGCCACAGAATAAAAGTCAACAGCTCCCAGTGGAAACCATTAGTACTATACTTGGATGTCTGCAGGCGTATCTACCGTATGTTCATCATCATTATTATCATTATTATTATTATCATTATTGTTGTCATCACGAATGAAGAGCATTTAGTGGAGTGAAACCCTTTACCTGAATTCCTATACATCAAGTTCACAACATTGATGTTTATTATAACGGCTACAAATCGATTCAAATTGATAAAATGAATTTTATTGAATTCAGCTGTGTAACTTAATTTAAATTGGATAATTTTCTGTAATTAAAAACACTTTCTGCTATATGATGCAACAAGCAATTATAATATCTAATATATCAATTTTTCTAAGTTTTTGCTTAATAACTTATTAGATAATTTCTTTTGTGCGTTTAACAGGAACATGTCGCCGGAAATGCATGATAATGTCATGACTCTTATTACAAATTCAACACTGCTGATGAAGTCTAAACAACTCACCAATGCTGGCATGACGGGGGTCAGCGGGGCCCCAGCCGGCATGAGGGGCCCTATGCCCCCTCAGATACACGGTCTGCCTGGACTTTCTGGCATTGGGGGACCGGTAAGCTATGTTAGCTTTTTACTGCTTCTTTTTATAAAAAAGTAGAAGAAAACTGATGGAATTATTATTTGCGAATGTTGATTATTTAATCTTTAATCGTTATATTTGGCGGTCTACTGATTAATATTTGATAATATGTATGAGCGCCTAGATGAATTATAACTTGTTTATATTTAGGAATAAAAACTGGTTGTGGCTTTTTTACATGATCGCTTATTCATTTTAAAGTAAAATTATATAATGTAGAGTGTACACAGTACAGTATTTAATTGCATTATTTATGTACAGGATATAATAATACTCTGTACAGCGTTGTAATTATTAAATTTGTGCTTATGACATTACTAAATAGCCTTTTTGTGCTAAGATGACATTTAAACGAGATATTTTTTCAAGTATGAATTGTATTATATTCCGCGAGATATATCGGAGTAGAAATAAGAGTTTGTCACTTTATAGGACATTTGATAATATTTATTTATGCGCTGAAAGCTGCGTAGTCTATTGATTGCCTTAGTGTCATTGCTTTATTGTTTAACTAATTCCATTATTTAATATTAATATTTGAGTAAAATACTTTTAAAAGTAGAAAATAAGAAAACTAAGTACTGCTACTGGTATCGTAATAAATGATACAAGTTAAAATGATTGTAAAAGTTCATATAAACTATTATTAAGGCTGTTTCAGTGCCTTATAAATATCTATGAATTGATTAACACGAGCTCAATTATAAATCTATAAATCGCTTCTATTTTTAACTACATTTTTACAGAAGTAGTTAAAAATATATCATTGGTTTTAAACTCGTTACTTGCGTATTATAAGATATATTGTACAATTGTATTTTAATACGAGTTATATCTCACTCACTGGCTTTATAAAAAAACAGCCCGTTTTCTCTCGCTGTTTATTGCCCCAATTGTACCTCTCATCCTCAACCGGGTCTCTTTCGCAAAATGCCACCGCGCTGTGCCCCTCTGTCGCGCCCAATGTGCAGGGGGTTTCTCAGCAGAGTGTGGCCTCCCAGAGTAGGGCATCTTCCGCTCAGCAGCAGCGCTATACTGTAAGTGAGCGGGCAGAAAGATGATAGTTGCAGTTTTAAGAACCACAGAATATTTTAAGTTAAGTTTTGCACGGGTTGTTACATTTATAAGTAATCTGGCATTATCTAGTAATCGGTTAAATTTAGAAGTAATGTATGAAGTAATTTAGGTGATGTTTCAGTTGCTAAGTTTTGCAAGAATGTAGTGTGGTGAGTATTACTGGTTTCCTTTCTGGTACAGAAATTGGTTTAAGATTTTTATGCGCTTGCGTCGGCATTCGTAAAAGTATATTGTTTAGTGCACTGCGAGCAAGTTATTTTGTAAGTTACTTAAGTATTAAGGGATATTCAAATATGAGATTTGTTTTAAAAATATGTATAAAACCAGTGGATAAAATATTTCTCTCAAAGTTATTTAAACCCTGGATTTATGGATTCTGAGATCAGAACTGTAATGTTTCATCAATGATCTTAGAAATTGTAATCTTTAAGTTGTTCTTGTTTTGAATTGGGTGTGATTATAATTCTCTCGTTTGTCTTTTGTATAAGAGTTTAAGTATATTATCGGAGTGCAAGGACTAGAAAACTTTTTTTTTAGATTTAATGCTAGTTTTTATATATATTTTAATGTAAGTTCGTTTGAAATAATTATTATTGTTTACGTGTGTATTTTTGCCAGTAATTTTTATTGTAGTAGCATTCATTAAATCATTACGGTTTAGTGGTTAAGATTTTATTGACAAGTCTTCTCGGGCAGCGAATGTATAAATATGCATGGACTTGTGTCGTTTTTATTTTTATCTACTAATTTGTGAATTTAAAGATCTTAATGGCAAGAGTAGATTTGAAGAAATTGACATATTTAAGCAATTTATTCTCATTTAAATTTTCTTTAATTTTGGGGTGGTAGGATCTATTTTTTATAACACTTTTATTAGCTTCATGTGTTTGTTTGTATATATGTATGTATGTATGTATGTATGTATGTATGTATGTATGCATGTATGTATGTATGTATAGTACAAATATTGTCATCGATATTTAGCCAACTTCCCATTTTCCCATTGACTTGAAATTTTGCATACAAGCCAACTTCCGCTCAAAATTCACGAATCAATTAACAGATCTCCTAATTGATTAATGAATATCGCTTAATTAATTAAATTAACCCTTAATCCCATTTTAATCCTATTAACAGGTCCTACTATTGAAAGCGATATTACTGCGCTCAAATTCAGCTTGTTTAGTACACTACTGAGCTTTAAATCTATGCATTTAAGTTAGGATTGGTGAATGTTTAAACCGCACCTACCGCTTGGCTTGTCACATTGAACTCTCGAGTCAGCTGATGAAATTTATATTATGAAACATTTATACGTTAAGTGTTGTTTATAAAAAAGTATTTTTGACAAAAGTTATTACAGATTCTTGCTAGATTTAATGATTGTTGTAATAAGCGTACAGTTGATAAAATTTGGCACTTTTTGCATTTTTTCATTGTTAGTCAAAATATTGTAGTGATCTTGTAATTTGACTTTGATGTTAATTTTTATAAATTGGAATATTATAGTGTTATTATATTTAGTTTTTCTAACACTTGGCATTAAGTTTTAACGTTAATGATGCGATTTCTTTAGAATTAAGTTTTAACGTTAATGATGCGATTTTTTACGAATTTGTGTAATTGTTAGCATTTGATATAATTTTAAAGGTGGTGGATCACTTTAGAATTAAGTTGTGCGACATCGTCCCTCAATGGTTAAACAGACGTTAAACTATTATTGATTGATTATTGATTATTAATCATTTTGGTGATATATAAATTTATTAGTTGTTGTTTATTAGTTGTATATTTCTCGTTGTGAATAAATGTCGATTTAATGTGCAATTTATTCAAATTATCAATGTATACTTTGTCATAAGTGTTATGTTATGTTACTGAGTTGAAAGTATTTGTTTAAATTACATTTAGATATCTCATTGTTTTCAATGTTGAATACAAATATTCAATATTGAAATAGTTCTGCTATAAAAAATAACTGACTATTCCAAAAGTCTACATTCAGTGATTTGTATTAATCATTCAAACTTTTATTTTTTGTCCTTGATATTTTCCTAGTTTTCCAATCAGGCTCTTTCATCTCATTCCCTTCCTCCTTCCCCAGTATTTGCCTCCCAACAGTTCTCCACATCCGCTCAGTACCTTACAACCCAAGGTCCCTCCTCATTGTCGAGTCAGGGGGGTGCTCCTCAGTCCACACAGATGGTGTTTCAGTACACGGTGAGACTATAATCAGCAGTTAGATTTATAAAGGGTTATAGTCGAGCACTGCATGTTTTAGAAAGATGGGAATTGTGCGTGTTTTTCTGTATAGTACGATTGCTATTTTCTGTAGATTTTTTATTAATTAGTTTTATTGTTACGATTGACGAATTACTATACAATGCACTTGTTTTGGGGAATTGTGATGGACACAGTAAATAGTAGACTGCATTTGTTATTAAAATAAGAGATCACTTTGTCAAGTGATTTTATAATGCAGTGGTTTCTGTCATTTTAGGTGATAGTGGTCCATCACAACAACCCTTGTAATCATTCGTGACTTTTATTTTTAGGATTGTAATTTAGTGTTTATTAACGGTTATTAAGATGATTTAATGTCAGATTTTTGGGTTATGTATTCAGGATTGATTTGTCAGTGAAATGTATTGAAAATGTCTGTAGTATTGATTTGGTATTGGCTACAAGTGCTTTATTATGTCATTATCTTGCACAATCTAGTTTTGTTGTGCTGCTGTTCTTTTAAACGACATACAAATATGTTAAGGGAACTATTGTTTCTGTAATTTTTAATTGAGTTTTTGAACGGTTGTACTACTGTAAGAAATTTATTTTATATTCACAGGCCTTTATATACTTGTTATGCATTAAGTTATCAACTGGGATGAAAAGAAGAGAATTATTTCTATTGCTTTAATTTGTAGAAATTAAATGAAGTTGAGGCATTTTTTCCTTGATCTTAATGATTTTTGTGATGCAAAATTATCTATGTATTTGCTTTAGTGATATTATTCAATGGGTTGTTTAATTTCTGTGGCATATTGTAGCATTCTATCACATTTAATCTCCTTATTGTAATATTTGTATGCTGCATTTAAAAACTTGAGTTGTCAATGTGCAATGGTACATAGTATGATTGTTTTTTTTTGTTTTAAGAAACTTGTTTAAAATTTGAATCCTCATGAAATCTGTCAAGCAGATGCAATCGTGTGATAATTAAACTGACAGACTTTAGTGTAGAAAGGAAAGAATATATGTTACAGTGTTTTATTGCATTGAAGTTAAATTATTTTCCTTTGTCTTGTATAATTTTATATATTGTTATTCCGAGTCGATAATTTTAGAATATTACGCCATGTGTTTTGGGTTTAGGTTATTAAATCAGTACATTGGGTTGTTGTGGTCCTTGGGATTATGTCTATTGTTTATAAAATCAATTGTTTTTCGCTAGTTATATTTCGTATAGTATCTTAAGTATTAGATTCTGAAATGCATTTATCAGTTGCTTTTTTGATATCATTGTTTAAACAATTTATTTACTCATTGAAAATAACTAGTGGTTCATAGGTAAAAAATTGAAGAAGATTAAAAATATAAGTAAGATTCAAATAAATATGTAAACTTTTCGCAGCAACTTTGTTGCGCACTATGTTTAGGCACTTTGTGATAGGCTGATATAGCGTTTAAAGGAATATTTGTAAGGTTATGTTGTTAGGAAGAATGATTTTAAAAAGTTGTCATATTTTTTGATTATTTAAAAGGTAAACAATTATAGCTTAAAATAATGCTCCATTTGTTCTCGTTTAATCATTTGTTATTGTTTTCTTAAACTGCTCTCTGAGTATGTGTACGTTATGTACATGAATACGATGTACATTGCCAATTATGTGAGATCGGATCTGAAACAGAAACTGATTGAGGAGTTTATGTGCTATCTCATAATTCCAAAATAAAATTGACACACTTTGTTTAGATTCAAGTGTTTTGTTATTATTTTTGTGACATTGATTAAGCTGTAACTCTTAATCTTTTGGCATTAAGTTACTATCCTGTTATTTTCAGATTGACCCCTTAAGCGCCCTTGGCCCACTAGGGGTCAACTCCGCCTCCTTGATCGGAGGAACCAATCAGAACGCTGGTGTCATGAGCAGCGGCTATCAGTCGGGTCTCGCTTCATTGGCTGTCAGCGGGGTTGGAGGCGGAGCTCCGGGATCACCGGCTAAAAGTTATGCCCCTCTCGGAGGCGGGTTGATGGGTGGGGTGGGTTTGAGTGGAGGGGTTGGGCAGGGACTTGGACCGCTAGGACAGCCGAGTCAACCTTACATGCAAAGTCTTACTTCCCAACTACAGGGTAGGTTTGACTGGGCTGATGCTTCTAGTGAATGATGATTTATTAGTATGGAGTAAATAAGAGGGATCAGATTTGGCAGTAGTTTTCAATAATAAAATTATTTATCAAACCCGTGATTATTTCTGTGGATAAAGACGAAATGCCTCGTTAATTTGCTGCATCGTAGGTTATGTCGGGGGGAATAGAAATTGCTAGAATTGTTAAATCAAACAAAGAAATTGATTAATTATTAAGTACCATAATAATTTGTAAGTTAAAGAATATGTGATTATGTCATAAGTAACTTTTTTGTGCTGATGTAACGTTAAGCAACACATTGACGGAATATTTTTTCTCGATATTCGCACTCTTCTTTCTTCTTTTTCTTGTCTAGTCTTAAATCTTCACCCAAGCTTAGGCTCAGGCCTACAAAGCAGTCTAGGCTCAGGCCTACCACCTGGTAGCTTTGGCTCAGGCCTACCAGGCAGCTTAGGCTCCAGCCTCCCTGGTGGCATGGGCCCCGGACTTGGCTCCTCCATGGGGGGCGGTCTAGTGTCAGGCATGGGGCAAGGTCTGGGGAGTGGATTGGGAGGGATGGGACAAGGAATTGGGACAGGGTTAGGGACAGGGTTTGGGACGACTAGTTTGGCTGGGGGGATGAATCGTGGGGGGGCCCCTAGTCTGGGGGCCCTGAGCACGCAGGCAGCATTAGGCCAGCAACCACGTATGGATGCCAAGAGAAGAGGCATTAATAGTAGTTTTATATTTATTTATAAATTATTATTTTTAATTTTTATTTATTTTTATTATTTTTATTTTTAACATTTTATTTGATTTCATTATTATATTATTATTATTTTTAATTTTTATTCTTTAATCGTTATTATTTTATATTATTTGTTATACTGAGTAATTTTATTATTATTGAAGTGTCATTATGTAGCGAAGCAATTTAAATAAATTCAATTAATTAAACAGTTATAATGTTGTAATAATACGCAAGTCAATTTTTTAATTAGTTAAAATAAAGACGAACAGTTTATATTAATTTTATTGTAGCCCATATTATTTACTTTATAACCTAATCCATTGCGTTAGTTAAAGTTTAAATTGGTTTAAGTAAATCATATTAACACGGAGAGGTCAAATAATTATTAAAAAGTTTATTAAGTAAATAATGAAGACTAACGTATCAGCTCAAAGTAGCCCAAATTGTTCATATTAGACTCTAATCCATAACATTTAAAATTAATTAAATTTCATTCTATCCGGTTAGAACGCTTAAAGTGACAGCTACGTCTTTGACATCGTTTATATAATTATAATACGGTATTCCAGATGTTAAACTTGACCTTAATTTTACATTATTTGACATTACTCCATTACATAAGATTTAAATTTTAAGTTCCATGTTATCAGGTAATCACGCGAGCGAGTTGAATAATATCTTCCCGGCCCAGAATGCCAGCGTTAGTTTCTCTAAGGACGTAGAAGACGAAGCGAACTCTTACTTTCAAAGGATCTACAACAGTTCAGCGAGCTCTCCACATCTGACCATCACCATAGAACAAACGCTGGAGATGCTCAAAAAGTTCAAGGAGTCACCTGAGGATAGAGAGAGGGTAGGAGGGGTGTTTATGTGTGTGTTTCTGCGTTTGTTTGTGCTTGTGTTTATTTGTTTGTGTATTTATGTGTTTGTTTGTTTGCTTATTGTTTGAGAAAAAGAAGAGTGAAGAGAATATGAATATGATGAAGAACCTCATCCTTTAAATCCAATTAAATTGATCTCATTAATAACAAGAAAAGAAAAAAATATAAGATTAAGATCTAGCTGTAAATCTTGACAAATAAATAAGTATATAAATAAAATAATTAATTTAAGTTAATCTAAGCCATTACTACAGTATGCAGAGTGTAATGTTTCACAAAACTGATCATTTTTTTCCAGTCAAATCTTGTGCTACTTTCTATTATAGATTGAAAATCTATATTTTTTCTTTTAAATTAAAATTGAAAGTTTATCTGATTTAATGATTGATTTGAATTGTCAGGATGTCTTTCAATGCATGCTGCGTAATTTATTCGAGGAATACCGATTCTTTCCCCAGTACCCTGATAAAGAACTCCAGACGACGGCCATCTTGTTTGGAGGGATTATCGAGAATGGTCTAGTTACGTAAGTGGCATCTTTTTTAGCAAAATCTATCTTTTATAGTCAAGGCTCGTTACAGAACTGGTTAGAGCGTTGGATTCGATAGATCCAGGTTCAAATCTCTCATAGCTCATTTTTCTCTAACTTGCTGCATCTTTTAGTGAGACTTTAAATTGACCGCTACATCTGAGGCATTGTTTATATAATACGGTAATACAGACGTTAAACTTAACAAATTAAGTATTCTATATTCTATGATTATAAATGCAATAGCGTTGTTTTCATTTTATTACTTTCATTTTATTATATTTGCTTATTTTATCAGATATTTGGCATTGGGAGTTGCATTGCGTTACATACTGGAGGCATTGAAGAAACCACAGAACAGTAAAATGTACATCTTTGGGTTGAGTGCACTGGACAGATGCAAAACTAAGTAAGATTTCCGATAAAAAAAAAATGCTTGTATTATAATTTATATTAACTTTATTTGTTGTTGCGGTGATAATAACTATATTGAGGATTAGGGTAGTTTTAAGTTGGTATTTGTGTTGGATTTGACAATCATTAAGGAAGAGCATTTTGTGGAATTAAACTTTGTGGAAGAGCTTTTTGTGGCATTAAAAGTCAAGCGTTAATTTATCGCTTGGTTTCTTTGCACACATTCTACAATATGTCATTGATAGCATTACTATTTGTGCTTGTTTTATATTATGCAGCAAACAATCAAAAGTTTATAATGTTTAAGAATTCATAGTCTTTAACTGATTAATTTCCATTTTTGAATTTCTTAGTTTTTCAAAAGATCTTTCGATTCTTAATTTTAATGTGGACTTTTTTCAAAAATTCGTATTTCAGTGAAAAAATTCAAATTTTCTAAACAAATCCAAATGGTAATCAAAGTTTTAATCTATTTGATAGACTGAAGGAGTATCCTCAATACTGTCAGTTCCTTGCATCGATCCCACATTTTGGTGACTTCCCTCAAGTCCTCAAAGAGGTAATTATTTAATAAAAAGCTTTTGTATTAATTTGAAACGTTTTAAATAAATTTACGCAAAAAAATGTTTTTAATAAATTTAAATAAATTTAATTTTTTTCATCTAAGAACATTGGAAAGAATATTTACTGTACTCACAGTACAAATTTATTTGTACTGTATTTAAAGTATATATTTGTTTGTTTGTATTCACAGTACATTTTTGTTTGCTCTATTTGAAAGTACATATATTTGTTCATACTATATAACAAGTACTTTTTATTTGTATTATATTCAAGTACATATTTATTTGTATTATATTCAAGTACACATTTATTTGTACTTTATTCACAGTACATAGAGTACGGGTCACAATCGTTAGAACCCCCCAGCTCTAGAATTCCTTCTCAAAGCATCGTCCAGGCAACAGTCGCCACGGCAACCATCACTACGGCGATAACATCGTCAACGGCAGCCATTTCCACGGTAACCTCTGCCGTGACAACGCACGGGGCTATCTCTAGGCCGGCTACTTCGGGCTCAGCCCCGTCAAGGGTCAGTTTACCCCCTGTTCAATTTTATAAAAAAATATATATTTAATTTTTTTATCACTTGTATTTGTGTGCTTTATTTAGAATTAATTACAAAATGGTAAATAAATTTTTATTTTCTAAGTTTTATTTGGATCATTTTATCAACTTTTTTTCTGCAGTTTTCTTCATGTTCAAGTTATTCTTATTTAAGTTTTATTTAATTAAGTATTTATTATTATTAATTATTTAATTGTAACATAACATTAAGCAACAAGCAATCTTATAAACGAAAATTAATATCAAGTTATGGATCGTATTATAATGAAATAAATTGCTGTATTATTTAATATTGTGGATGCGAAAATGCCGTTTTAAAGTTCAGTTTTATATCAACCCTGTGTTTATTATCAGGCTTCTATTGCTAATGCTACCAACATAGACACATTGCTGGCTAACAAAGAAGGGACAGATGGAATCACTGTGCCAGCAGAGGCAGTGCAAGATAGAGTCTTCTTTATATTCAATAATCTCTCACAGGCCAACATGGACCAAAAGGTTTGTCTACTAACTATGTTTTCTCTCAGGAAATAAATTGGTTGAATTTTTATATGGTCGATTGTAGGTAGGTTGAATCGTTATTCGTGAAAAAAAGTTTTTTTAGAGCGATATGTTAAGATTAATGTTAGTTTAATGTCTGGATTACTGTATTATATGAACGATGTCGAATACGTAGCTGTCATTTTAAGTAAATGACTAAAGAGTGCAGCTAGTTAGAGAAAATAGCTATCCGGGATTCAAACTTGGACTTATTGATTTCAAGTATTGTGTTCTGACCACTTGTGACACCTTGCGTTAAGAGCCATGTGTTTGTACTGGTTGGTTTTTGTGCATCCAGTTTATTTCATAGCATTAAATAGTAATTTTTGTACTGGCGCAACTTCAAAATAAATGCACACAGTGTTAATCTTGTCAAGTTTGTGGTGAAGTGGTTAGAGCTCCTTATTTGTCCAGGATTTGAATTTTGTGTGACTGGCAACATTTCAATAATTTGCTGCACTTTTTGAAGAGGTAAATACTTTTATAGGCTGAGTTTTATGGTGATTTGTGGGCTGGAGAATTGATTGACAGCTTTGTGGAAGGAGTTTATACCTAAGTTATAATTATTTGTAGGCAGTAGAGTTGATTGACAGCTTTGTGGGAGGAGCCTATGCCTTTATTATATAATGATTTCTAGGCTGTAGAGTTGATTGACAGTGTGGGGGAGGAGTTTCTTGCCTGGGTAGCTCAGTATATGGTAATGAAGAGAGCCAGCATTGAACACAACTTTCATACGTTGTACGCCAACTTTATAGATCATCTCAAGGCTCCAGATCTCATCAAAATGGTCATCAAGGAAACGTTCAGAAATATCAAGGTTTCTTTTTTACTATTTATCGCATTAAATAAGATTAAATAATTTAAAATATCTGCGCAGTAAACTTTTTCAACTATTGCATTACTAGTTTAAATAATTTGAAATATTTGTCTGAAGAATTATTTATTTTGCTTGTGACAATTTATTGTTTGCCTTATTTTGCTGCGCTGTATTTTAACTTCACTTTTATTTATCACTAAACGTCCTTTTTATAAACTGATACGCCTTTATATCAGAAGCAAACTAGAAGTCTTTATAGATGTGTTTTAAATGTTTAAATATTAAAAAATATAACACATTTCTACACAGTCTTCTTGTACAATTTCTTTAAATTGATAAATTTCGGTTTAGTAGTCTATTACCTATCTACCAATTTAAACACCTAAAGGGTGCAACAAGTTATTCAAATATTGCACCCCATGGGACTCTAACCGCGAACCTGCAGTGTCCAAGTCTAACAACGTGTGCTTATTTAATTTTTTTTTTTTATTGCTACAGGTCCTACTGAGAAGTGACAAAGGCGTAGCTAATTTCTCCGATCGTACTCTACTGAAAAATCTCGGACACTGGCTGGGAATGCTAACATTGGCTAAGAATAAGCCTATACTATATGTGGATATAGATCTAAAGTCTCTTATTTATGAGGCGTATCACAAAGGCGCACAGGAGCTGCTCTATGTAGTACCATTTGTGGCAAAAGTTATAGAATCAGCGGTTAAAAGCAAGGTGAGTTTGGTATCATTGCAAATGATGAAATTTGTTCAATTTTGGTTGAAATTTTGAGTTGAATAAATGGGAATTAAATTTAGATGGTAATTTATTTTGTTAGTATGATTACTGATATTATTAATTTTTTCGAAAATGTTAAAATATAAATGACTAAAAATATCGAGTTACTAAAGGCCTAAAATACAAATTGCTAATGTTACTAAACATTATACTTAATTTATGCAATGAGAAATTGTTGAGGATTTTGAGACATCGTTTATTTAAATCAGTAATCCATACTTTTGAATATTACATTGAATTATTTAATTGTAATTTACAGGTTCTTTTTTGCGACTTTTTAAAATTACAAGTTTTGTTGAAGTTTCAATTTTGTTGACTAGGTTTTCAAGCCTCCCAATCCCTGGACTATGGGCATCATGAATGTATTGGGAGAGCTGCATAGAGAACATGAAATAAAACTGAATCTAAAATTTGAAATAGAAGTGCTTTGTAAACATCTCACTATTGATATCAATGTAAGTGCTATCAATACAAATTGGACTTGAGGACTAAGGACTAATCCCTGAACTAAGCCTAGTTCAGGGATTTTACATTTGTAGAGATTTTACATATATATGCAGATTTCATACATACGTACAGATTGTATACAAATGTACTGATTCTATACACATGTACAGATTCTATACATATGTACAGATTCTATACATATGTACAGATTCCATACATATGTACAGATTCTATACACATGTACAGATTCCATACATATGTACGGATTCTATACATATGTACAGATTCTATACATATGTACAGATTCTATTCAATCTGATTCTAGACATATATACAGATTTTATACAATTGAATAGATTTTATACATAAGTTACATAGGACTTGAACCTGAGACCTTATTGTTCCAACCCTGTTGCTCTAACTACTTCTCTATAAGCATCAACAGAGGCTTCTTACATTCTGTACTAAATTTTTAATAAATTAATACTAACTTGATAATTAATATCTATACGCTTGTCTACAAAATGCTTCTCAGTGTCTTACTTTTATTAAACAATAAAATGTTTAACATTTTACGTTAACAAACATTAGCAATAAGGTTAGCAATAGCAATATAAATTATACAATAGTTCAATATACAGTGAATTATTTACAATATACAGAAAATTAAAAGCTTGAACATACGTGGCAAATAAAAATGCTGATAAACGCTGAAACAATTAAAAACCAATAAGTTAAAAAGTGTCTTGGGAAACTGTCCCAAAAGTTACCAGCACTGCTGCATTCCCCTGCTGCACCGCCAACGCGAGGCATTGCTTCAGGAAAGAGGTGGACCTTGGATCTTCTGAGACAATAGAGATCCGTCTGCCCAACTCATTCACAAAAGCAAGACCCAACGTGCCCCAAGAACCCAGAGTCTCAATTGCTATGGAGACGAACTCGTGAGAGGTACCAAAAGCGGCATACTTCGACAGCTTTTTCGATTCTGCTAAAGCTGCCGCTGCGCCCGACTCTTCTGCGACCTCTTCACGTATGAAGGCGTTTAACGTGTCCGGGCATGTGGCATCCGAAAGAAGGCATCTGCCCTTCGACCATGGTATAAGAGTGGCACCATCTAGCCGCTTGGAGTCTGAGCGCACCAGCCCTGGTGACTCCTGTAGTGCCACTACATTAGCGCTCTGAAGTGCACGCAAAATGACATCGTTGAGCAAATTGTGACGCAGGTGACGACCAGCACTGCGTTTGCAGGTCAAACCATGGTGACCCAAATTGTTAACTGGTGCACCACAAAAGCCCTTATGATTCAACACCAATGGAGCCCCAAGTCGAAGGCCCAGAGCAACTCTCAGTGATCTTAAAAGCTTCTTAAATTCGATAATAAAATAATAATTAATTTATAATAAATTATAATTATTTAGAATTATCAATTACATGAGTATTAATTCTATAATCGATCTATGTCTAATTGATTACTAAATTCAATCTAATTTGTTTACTATCATTCAATCTTAGGAATTACAACACACCATATATCTGAAAGACCTTTTACGCAATGACACCATAGAACATCAACTGTCAACACCTAGCACTTCATCCATGGGTGTGGGGGCCCTCTCCACAGGGGGCAGCAAACTAAAAGACTCAGCCACCCCCCAGCCAGACGAACCCCTTCAAATAAACATGCCAACTCCAACCAGCGCCATTTTGGCTGCGGCTTCGTCGTCTGCGGCGATGGTTGCCACGACAGCAGCGGCCATTGTTTCGTCGCCGGCGGGAACGGGGGGTGGGGGGGCCGTTGCTCAGCAACATCAGATGCCGAGGTTTGCGTATAATGATATAGTGTTGTCACCGGGGGGGCTGGGACAACATGTGGTGGCTAGTGATCAGGTGCGAATATTGGAAATTATTTGAAATTTCCTTTTCAAATGTATTAAAATTTAAAAAACATTGCTTTTTATTCAATTTTTATTTTTTTATAAAATATTTTATATAAACAAAATGAAAATTATTAAAATATAATTTTGCTTTTTCAAGATTATTTTAAAAGTTTTAAAATTATATTTAAAAAGTACAAATAATTGTTAGATTTTTTAATATAATTAATCCTAGTTTGTTTATGTCATGATAGCTGGATTTTTGGTCAATGACACTATGTCTATCAACAGTCTATTGACAGTTGGCCTTCTGCAACATTAGGGTTAGGCCTAGTGTTAGGTTTACAACATTAGGTTTAGAGTTAGAGGTTAAAACTATGATTAGGGTTATGAGTAGGATTAGGATTGTTTAAGGGTTCCTGTTAAGGTAGACCAAATGTCAGTAGACCAAATGTCATTTGACCAAATGTCAATCGATCGAATGTTCGTAGATACAGTGTCATAGATGAAAAGTGTGTAGATGAGTTGTCACGGAACCATTTTGTTTCGCTTTGACATGCAATGTACAAAAAAATTACAAATTAAAACATATAAAATAATGGGAGATTTGAGTTTGCCAGTTATTGTAATTATATTACTAGATTCCGCTATTGCAAGCTCACCCTCAGTTGAAAGCATTTATCAAGCCAGCCATTGAGAGAGCGGTTCAAGAGTTACTGGCTCCTACTATTGATAGAGCTATGAAGATTGCTATCAATACATCGGAACAGATCGTCAAAAAGGTTGGATACTGTTTATTAGTATAGATTTTGTTTATGCGTGAATAATAAAGACGGAAAATATTAGAATGAGAAATAATTTTGAAGTATGGGATCGATCTTTTGTGAAAGTTTCCCAAGAAATTTTGAAACTTTGAAACTTTTGTCAAATATATTTATTTGCTATACTTGTTTGAACTTTTGTTTAAACTGTTTTTTATCAAAGTAATACATTTCTAAACGATCTACAGAGTTAATGTTAATGCATCATCACAAGAATTTTCAGTAAGATTAATTTTTCTGTAGGACTTTGCGTTGGACCCGGATGAGTCAAGAATGCGTGCTGCTGCCCATCATTTGGTGAGATTCATGACTGCTGGTATGTCTCTTATAACGGTCCATGAACCAGTTCATATC
Organism: Oconnorella tubifera; assembly: GCA_034700105.1. Taxonomy (NCBI): domain Eukaryota; kingdom Metazoa; phylum Annelida; class Clitellata; order Enchytraeida; family Enchytraeidae; genus Oconnorella; species Oconnorella tubifera. Next base: position 7,044 of record JAQIXG010000920.1, on the reverse strand, counting down.
AGTATCTGTAATCAACTCAAGGCCATATTCATGACTAACATTCGGGTCAGTTTTTATCTCTAATAAATAAACTATCTTTTGTTTTATAAAACTTTCTTTACAGAGTGGTTAAGGTTTGGATTTTGTACTTGTAAGACACGGGTTTGAGTCTCACGAGGCTTTATATTTCTGTAATTTGCTGTTATGTCATTTAGCAAAGTGCTTTATTTTAGCTTCATTTTGAGAAATCATTTTCAATCAGTGCCCTTTCAGGCATTAAACTGTAACTATAGACTGAAATTATAATTGTGAAATTAAACTTAAATTATAGTTGTTCAATTTTATTTAATACGAATTGCCTAGTTTATTTCTTTGTCATTTCAAAAGAAAAATTATTTTATGTGCTAAGTTGTCGAGCGTTATCATCATTTATTTTGTGATCGATATATACAAAACATATCACTTTTTATGCTGATATGATATAACACAAAATAATTTAAAGCAACTCATTACTAATCCGGTATTTATAGTTGCGCTTTTTATTCCGCATGCCCAGAATAAATCATTTTATCGCTAAATGGTTTTTTGGCGTTGACGTAACATTAAGCGATCAATTGTAACTTTGATGCGTAGGCCACTACGCAGCAGCAGAAGGACCTAATTGAACAAGCTGCCAATACTATTGCGTCAGATAACACGGAGCTTGCGACTAACTTTATACAGAAAACTGCTGTTGAAAAGGCTATCCCTGAAATTGACAAAAGACTGGCCAATGTAGGACTTTTTATTTGATTTTTATGTTTTATTTTTTTATATCTAATTGTGTTTTATACGTATTATTGTCGTTGCGCGTTGTAAGAGTAGGTCACAGCCCGAAGTTACTTTGCGCTGTGGTGATTTGCGCTGAAATGCTTAAAAATAATTTTTATTTTAAACAAACTTTGCATCGACTAGAGTAGAAGCATTTTTTTTATGCGTTTTAGCTAATCAATACAACAAAACACAATCATGAATTAATAGCATGTTTTTATATTTTTTTTTAAAAATTTACAAGATATAAGGTATTCATAGTATAAAAACGAAGGCTAAAAACGGAATAAAAAACAGTTTAAACAGTACTGTAACCAAGTATTGCAAATAAAAATTTGGTACTGACATACTATAATAGTTAATACTTATGACATTTTAACAAAGAGATATAATTATATTTCCAATTTTTTGTTTTTTTCTTAATTTACTTAATAATTTAAATTCTTAATTTAATTAATTAACAATTTTTTTGTTAAATCATCTACCAGGACTACGAGTTACGCAAGCACGCTAGAACAGAGGGACGTCGCTACTGTGACCCGGTTGTTCTTACCTATCAGGCGGAACGTATGCCAGAACAGATCCGCCTTAAAGTGGGCGGAGTTACGCAACAACAGTCTGCAATTTACGAAGAGTTTTCTCGTAACATACCGGGATTCCTGCCGATACTGCAAGAGACTGCCGGAGTGGCAAGTTCAGCGGTGGTGATGGTGAATGCGGGCGGTGGGCCTCCAGCTATGAATCCTTATATGAATAAATCGTTGCAGGTTAGAATTGAGCTAATTGGAGTATAGTTGATTAGATGTATAATGTGCTCGATGTGAAATATACTAGGATACTGAGTACTGAGAATTTCTTTGAGGTATTTTGTATTTTAAGTATTTTAAGTTTTCGTATATTTTGTTAGAAATGTGTTATTTTTGGGTTCTGTGACAATTGGTCTACAGGCTTTTCATCCATGACTTGTCATCTACAGACATTTGGTCTACGCTGACACTAACTGTAATATTAATCCTAACACTACTGTAACAGTAGCCATAAATTCTGTATATATAATTGGCTAAGTTCGTCTGTCTGTAACTCAATATTATATTAGATATATATTCGCCAGATGGCAGCGCAAATTTAAAACGTTATTATACACTGTAAAAGATGCAATTCGAGCTCAGAAAGTTCATTACTTCTCTTCTAGCCAATTAGAATTAAGGCAAAGAAAGAGAGTACTTTGAAATAATAATGCAACTGCACATATTCGTAATAAAAATTCGAGCAGGGGGAGAGGGGGAGGGAGAGAGAGTGAGAGCGGGAGAGATAGGGACATTTTTTATGCCTCTCGTCTGACAGGCTTTGCTGCTAATCTAACAAAATTTTGTAAGCAAAATGTCAGTAAATGAATTGCCATAGTCAAATTAGCATGATACTTCATTTTTAATACTACTTTAATATCAAAAACTGATAAAACTTTTACATTCACTCTACTTATCTCTTTGTTTTGCTTGCCATCTCTCAGCCCATGGGAGCCGATGACATCCAGCAAGTCTTTGAGAAGATGGCCCACGACATTGAACAGCACCTTCACGCTTTCATCTTAATGCCCAGCAGTCAACTCATGTCATCGCTGCGTACGCTACTAGAGTACGTTCTACTAGCGCGTAATGCGGTGCGTGATCATAACGCGGCGCTGGCTTTGCTCCATCGTGCCGTGGAGGGGTTGTTGGAGGGGTTGAATCTGGCCGGGGGGGATACTGAGCTGATGTTACGTTATAGAGACTGTCACGTGATGGTGTTGAGAGCGCTGAATGATCCAAGGTTGTATGGACAACAGTGGACAAATCAGAAAGTTACTCGGTACGAGGTTTTGCGAGTTTTAGACGAGAACGAGTTTATTTGTCTTTATTGTGTGAATTTTTTCTTAAGCTCGTAAATAAATAATTATTAAATAATAATTTAATAACCATAATAAATTAATAAATTATTATTTATTAATTAATAATTTATTTATTTATTGTGGTTATTAAATTATTGGGCTCTGTTAAGAGTCAATTATTTACTTAATCACTTGTATTCTGGACATTTAGTTTAAGAAATTAACATTGCCTTTGACTTTGTTTAACTATTATTGAATATCGATATTATTTAATTGTAATTGAAGGCTATTCAGTCCAGTACTGAATAAGCGTTTTGTGCTGATGTTATGTTAAGCAAACAAGAAAATAGAGAAACTAACTGAAGCAGCATTTAAGTAAAACAACCATAAGAAACTCAAAGCAATATACAAACAGCCAAAAATACAAACGAGTAACAGTTTTATACAACAATTAAACAAATTTGTAAACAGACAAACATTATGCAACAAAAAAGCGTACATTAAACAACTTTATCTACAATCAAACAAATCAAAAAGTAAAGAACAATTAAGCAACAAGCAAGGAGAAATTAAGCAACAATCAATCAAACCTAAGTTAATCAACAAACCACCAAAAAATTAAGCAATTTTACCCGCAAACCTCAAAAAATCAAGCAATTTTATCAACAAACTTTTGCTTTGTTTAGTTGCCTGATAGACTGTCGCGAAGAGTATCGCTACAACATAGACGCCGTTGAATGCTTGCTTCATAACCAGCTGGTCATTACTACGCACTACGATGTCTATCTCTCTCAGTCACTGGACAATGGCACTAACTACATGGCACTGACGTTCGCTATGCAACTCATTCAGAGATTCTGTGCTGACACTGATAAACATGGACAGCAACGTATACAAGAGGTAGCTCGTTATAAGATATAATTCTTAACACTAATATTACGAGAGGTGTTCTTGAACAAGAATAATGCAATAATAATGAAACAGAATAATGTTTAACAAGTGCTGTTTAAGTGATTTGTACCAGCGTTGTACTTCTATTGTAAAGATGGATAGACAGTGTTTTCAAGGTTTGACCCTTTGTGTGTAAACAACAAAAAAATAAGGAAACATACAGTAAATTGGCAGCAATAACAAATGAGATACAATAAAATTTATTTAAATCTTCATTATATATATTGGGTTGGGATAAGGAATATATTACCAGATATATTCTTAATCCTAACCTTATATATCTTATTTAAACATTAGTGTCACTTGTTATTGATGACTTTCTGAAGAGAGATTGTAAATTCATTGCATTAGATATCATTTGAATTGGTTTGTTGTTTTCTTAGTAACAACATTTTACTTTTTAAAATGTTGTTATTAAGCTTTTACTAGAACTCTTATTATTATTATTATTATCGTGATAATTATTAATATTATTATTGTGATTCAAATATTGTCACACAATATAGCACACAAATAATTAAAACAAAAAATGAAATTGTCAGGTCAATAAATTACGCAAAGAATGGAAAAGAATGTTTTAATTACAAACAAACAAACGGTTTAATTACAAATAACGTTTTACTTACAGGGAGATTTCTGTCATACCATAGAAGCGCTGTCACGTATTGCGTCGCTGCAACGTCAGCCACCAGAAGGGTATGTCGTAGTTAAGACATATAACGCGTTAAAATTATAAAAAATATTAGAGTTTGTGGAATATCGCTTTCTGTTAAACTGTTCAAAGTTACGAAAATTAGTATGGAAAACACAGTATGGAAAAAAGCGCATTTTTTCCCTCCAGTGCAAGCTTTTTTTGCATACTCAGTACGAAACATTAGATGGACTTCAATTGTAGGTCCTATTAGATAACTGAAGAGCTGATTGATTTAATTTTAAGTACAAGCTTGAGAAAATGAATTTTACATACTGGGTAAAAAGAATTATTTTCTACCTTTAAAATGAATGCTTAAATACTGGCTAAATACAATTATTTACTATTTTTAAGTGCAAGAAGAAAAGCATTGTTTTAAATTAAAATTTTTTTTTTTTATTTCAGTATTGTTCCTTAAACTGTTATTTAATGCGCTAAATAACAATCATACTCATCGCTTAATTCATTCTCACCCAATCACTATTTTGCTATTTCACTATTTCATTATTTTATATGATGTTTATTTTATTTTATTTTGCTATTTGACTATTTTACTTGACGCGCAATGAATCTTTTTCTCCACCCAGACTGACAGCTCTACTGGACGCAGTTCGCATGCACAACGGGGGTGACATCGCATTGCTCGATCGCGCCCCAGTGGGCCCCACGTCCATGATGCACTCGGGTATTAGTCAGGCGAGAGAGTTTGATGACCCCCCGGGGCTGAATGAAAAGACAGAGTTCTTGCTGAGAGAATGGGTTAGTCTGTATCACTCACCGGCGGCAGGGAGGGATTCTACCAAGGCATTTGCTTCATTTGTGGCGCAGGTAAAGATTTTAAGTTGTAGATTTAACGTAATGTATTTTAATGTTGTCTCAGATGTAGATGTCAATTTAAGCGCCTACTAAAGGGTGCAGCAAATTAAGTTCAATGTAATGGATTACCGCATTATATGAATGATTTTTCAGAAATAGCTGTCAATTTAGGCGTCTTACTAAAGGTGCAGAAAGTTACAGAAATAATGAGTTTTCCTGGATTCAAACCTGGACCGTCGCGTCCTAGTCCAGCGCTCTAACCACTTCTCTAATGCGCCTTGACTTTATCTAATAATACTTTAAACAACTTTCTGTACTTTTTAAACTTTCTGTTTTTTGAAATTAGTATAGGAATTAAAGAAAGTAATATATTGCTCATAGATGTTTATATTGTTAGTATAATATAATATATAATAAACATATTGTATATTATAACATGTAATATATGTATATTATATATAATGTAATATTAATAAGTAATATTAATATAATATTAATATATATGTATAATGTAATATGTAATATAATATGTAATATATAAGATAATATAATATGTTTTTTTAAATGTAATGTTTTTTCTTGCAGATGCACTTGCAAGGAATTTTAAAGACAGATGATCTGATAACGCGCTTCTTTCGTCTGTGCACAGAAATGTGTGTAGACCTGTGCTATCGCGCTCTGGCTGATCCCACGCAAGGTGTTATGCGCACACGCGTGCAGTGTTTCCACACACTCGACGCATTTGTGCGTCTCATAGCGCTGCTGCTGAAACATTCGGGTGATACTAGTAATACAGTGACTAAGATTAATCTACTTAATAAGGTAATAGAAATTAGTATATATTATAATTTAAATATTTGATAAGTTTATATTAATTATACGTACGTGCACGTTTTTTTGCTAAAATTATCATTTAATGTATGTTTTGTGTATTATAATACTTAATACTTTCAAATAATACAGATAATACTTAGTTGAGTATTATACAGACTAATCTACTGTTTTTTCTGATAAAATGACAAATCATTCTTATAATTCTCAGGGTTATATTTCAGGTTAGGGTTGAAATTGGGGTTTGGGCTAAGTTTAGGGTTGTTTAGGGTTATTAAATTTTTATCTGTGAAAATTTTTTAATGCATTCAATATTGATATGTTGTGTTAACTTATTCAATATTGATCAACACATTTAACATTTAATTTTTTCTGACCCTTGTACTCTTAAATTAAACGATTCAATCCAATCTTTTGGCTTTGCTTTAAATTTTGTTTTTTGTTTATTATTTAAAATTTTATTTTGTGATTCTTTTGATCGAGATATTTTGTTTATTTCATGGTTTAAATAAATAAATAAATCACATTTCTACTGATCTCGCAACATTTTTTCTCCCACTTAAAGGTATTAGGCATCGTCGTCGGCGTGCTACTTCAAGATCACGAGGTGAGACGTACAGACTTTCAACAACTACCCTATCATCGTATCTTCATCATACTGTTCATAGAGCTCAACGCTCCCGAGCCAATCTTGGATTCTATCAACTTTGACGTTTTGACTGCGTTTTGTAACACGCTGCATATACTGCGACCAAGTAAAGCACCGGGGTTTGCGTTCGCCTGGTTGGAGCTGGTTTCTCACCGGGTTTTTATAGGACGCATGTTAGCTTTGACTCCACAACAAAGGGTTGGTTGGGTTTAGGTTTTCTTTGTTTAGAATTAAAATGTATTCTAGCTTTTGCCGTAGTTTTAGTTTTAAAAAGGAATGCATTTTAATAAGAGGCATTTTATTATTATTTTATTATTATATTATTTTATAAAATACTGTATAACTTTTATAGTTTTGGCAGTAAATGACAAAGCATTTAAAACAAGAAAAAATATAACAGATCCGAGATTTATTTGTGAAAATGATGCAAGCTAATAAATATGTTGATTG
>JAQIXG010000919.1:0-26035 GCA_034700105.1 Oconnorella tubifera | reverse complement strand
TCAATATTATCTTGTTATTTGATTAACGTCACATCAGCACAAGAGGATATTCAGTAACATATTGTGATTCAGAAACCAAGTCACGAGTGAACACTGGTCATTTAATACAGTGCATTAAATAATATCCTTTTTGGACTGATGAAATAACTTTAAAGCTTCACAATGTGTAAAAATATGATATAAATAATTAATCAAACTTAACTTCCATATATACATCAAATAATGAAAACTAAAATATCTAAGATATAAATATTGATAAGAAATTCAATGAAAACATTTATTTAGGACCATATTTGACATATATACATCATTTATAACATAACAATGCGACACAACCATTGGTTATACAAACAATAACCAGTCGACTACTGTATATGATTAATATAGATTCAAAGCACGACTGTAGTTTGTTAAAATCGCCCCGACAATCAGCCCCGATTATTAATTCTTAAGGTTGGGGTTAGAATTTGGGTTAAGGTAGAGATTGAAGTTAGGGTTATAGACGGTTAAGTTAGCGTTAGTTAGGGTTATTAAATAAACTGATTGTGCCATTTTGTCAGGTTACTGCATACGGGACCATTTTGTCAGGGTATCAGGTATTCCATCACCTCAAAGAAAATCAAACTGACTTGAAATCATTTATTTTATAATGATCATAAATGTTCATAAAGGATCATTATATTATTACAGTTAATGATAATGTAAGATATTCAATATTGAAACATTTTCAGTTTTGATTGCTTGAAAGACCGTTTCTTATAAACAAGGAAGTTTTTGCAGTTCAAGGTTTGTGGTTAGCTGTTACAGGCTGTTGTAATTTTCCATTGAAGAGGAACCTACCATAACAAACAAAATTTGTTCTAAGAAATAAAGATTTCGGCCTACTTGATAAAAATAATAGAAAACTACTTGAGATTTTTAAAATATAGATATATAGGTATAGACATTATAATGATATATGTAAATACATGTTTTCTTTATATTTACAAAGCTAAAATCTCAATTTCATTAAATAATAATATACATTTCAACTTCGAGATCACAAAGTTATGTAGTTGATTTCAGATCCTACTTAAAAATGCCACTTCATTTAAATGAAACAACTAAACTACTAGATTTCTTTATTTTCTTACCCCCCCCCTTTTTGTTTATTTTAAAAAGAATTTATTCTTAATAAGATAATAAATCAGTATTTATCAATAATCTCAATTTCACCTGTCCCATCCCCGTTCTCACCATTTTTGGCTGAAAGTTGTGGTGCAGTTCGCGGCAGTGTGGCAGAGTTTTCAGATTTCTGTGATAGTGTCGGTGACTTGGGACGTTCTTTTTTCTTGAGAGCGTGATGCCTCGTTAGTGGGGTGTGTAAGATGGGAAATACCGGACTCGATATCGGTGTGGTCTGTTTGGGTTATTGCATCAATATTTATTACATATTACATCATCAGTATTACTTAAAGCTTTTATAACAAGTTATTACATAATAACTCGATAAACTTGATGTAATAAGTTTATGTTATAACTTGATGTAATCATCAAGTTATAACATAAACTTATTACATAAACTTATTACATCAAGTTTATCCAGTTACTATGCAAACTTCCTAGAAAAAATATCCAAAGTTCAAAGAAATACAATATTTAATATATACAAATACAGGATGTATTAATTACCATATAGTAAATAATAAACAGATCAAGTATACTGATCAATTTATTAAATACAATACCAATACTTAATTCTAAAATATAGTATTATTTAAACCAGTCTATTTTGCACATTTTTTCTTGGAATTTTGCATAATAAATACTTTGTACACAGCGTGATAAATTTATATATTAAACTTCTTCCAGCAATTCTATTCTCATAGCCATAAAAACTTTAGAACGCTTAAAGAATCTAAACAAGACCTGAACACGTAATCGTTCTATTTCTTCCTGCAGTTCCGCTAGTTTACTTTCCATGTAATAGAACCTCTCAAATGTGTTCTGATATTTGTTACGCATTTGTTGATATAATTCGCGTTCTTTATTTAAAACATCTTCCAGATCTTTCTTCTGTAAGATGGCCTGTAAATGAAGAAAACTGAATAAAATGAAACGTAAAAGGAATCATAAAATGAACAATAGTAGGATTAATAGAATTAATCCTATAATACTTATTATTATCCTATAGATAATACTTATAATAATAAGTATAATACTAATAATAATACTTAAGATTAATTCTATTAATCTAGTATTAACTAGGTTATAACCAGGATATGGTTAATTCAAAAAAGGTTTTCTGCTTACTTAGAAAGGTTGTTTCAAGTAAATGTCAAAATTTCAATTATTTTCATTTCCAGCGCTTACTAATATCCTCGCATGATAATTGTGTAATTTAATTAGCTAATAATATAGGTTAAATCAATTAAAAATTAACGAAGTATATAAGAATAAATTAGTTAAATCAAAATGAAAAAAGTTTAAGGTACTGTTCAAAAGAATTGGACTAAATGCTAAAGAGAGCAGCAAGTCAGTAAAATATTTAACACCGAACCCGAACCTCGGATTATTAAATTTTTAGTTCAGCACTATAACCACTTCATTAATTACAAACTTCATTAAAAAGTTAATAAAAAGCCATTAGATTATGTTAGAGACCATTAACTGACATTAAGATCATTAAATGACATAAAAGACCATTAAGTACTTAATACTTAAGTACTTATCCAAGTAATTACTCTATCAAGTAATTAATTCAGTTATTACCAACATTAATAAATAATTAAAAATAATAATTTACAAATTTTCAATCTACTACCAGGTTGCGTTCATTCATTACTTCGTCCAAACTGACGCACATTTTACTGACATTAAGTTCTGATGTCTGCAGTTTGGACGTTAGGTCTTTAATTTTACATTCAAGTTGTGCTTTTTCAAACGAAGCCTAGAATTTGTATAAATTATATTTGAATCCTTTTAAACATTAAATTATATATTAAGTAATTTATTAAGAAATGCAGATTAAATATTAATAAATTTTGAGACAGAGTTCAGTTGAATAATCATTTAAAATAACTGATTATACATTTTTTATTTTTTACTTTTATTACTTTTATTTTTTATTTTATCTTTAATTTTTAATTTAACAAGGTAAAGGAAACATTTCTATATCAAAATTTGCTCAAATTAAAGAAATAGATAAACTGATTTAATTCAATTAAACTTAACTCAATTGATCTAAATATTTATTTCATTTTTTGTAACTATGCATTTTGGTGAATTTTTGTTTGTAAGATAAAATCATTTACTGTTAATTTAAACAAATTTTCATATGCTCCATGTATAAAGCGTATGATATGCTAAATTATATATATTATACTACCAATGTATATTTCTCTATTTGTTCATATATAATTGAACTTGCCAAAGTACAAAAAGACCAATAAACTTTAAAATGAATGTTTACAATTAAAAGATAAAAAAATAAATTAAGAGTTATTAAAATTAATAAATTAAAATCAATTTTTAAAAGTACTTACAACAAGATTACTTTTTTTTTCTTCTAAAAGTAAAATTTCAAATTTTGACGCCCCGTCTAAATCAGGATGATGCAAGACTTGAATCGGATGACGTTCTATAATCGTTGAAGTTCGTTTCAATAATTCTAATTCTTCTGAAATCATTAGAATTTAAACCTTTATAATCCAAACAAATTTCTAATCGTTCTATTTATCATATTCCAAAAGTATAGACACATTTTTATGACATGTAAATGTCATATCAGCATAAAAAGGCTATTTAATGAGAGATGATACAAATTATACAACAGCAATATTCAATCATCATATGACACAGTGAAAGATGCTGCCAATTTGTTATATTTTGCTTCTTACAATAAAAAGTCTTACTTTGAAAATTTCATGACAACTATGTTCCACTTAAATCAGTGCACTAACCGAAAACAATGCATCGCAAAAGTTGTAAAGATCTATGTATTTTGCATTATTTAAAGATACACGAACTTCAGTGTATTTAATGTATTTGTTTTATTTTATTGACTATATCAGTTAGATCAGTTAGTATTCCATTTAGTTTTTGCTTTGTTTTTTTAACATGAAACGCATGAAACACGTAAATATTACCTTCGAGACTCAAAATTCTGAGTTTAAGCTGATCATTTTCTTTTCCAACATTGGAACTCTCTTCCATGTACTTGTCCTTCAAGAATCTCAGTTGTTCGAGTTCCTCTGACATCTCTTCGTGCTGTTTCTGAAACTTTTCCAACTTGCTGCCGAGTTCCTCTGAAACAGTCAGAAAAAAGCTTAAATAAAATAAAAATTATTAAAATAAACCACAAAATAACAGATAAATGTTTTATCCATTTATTCCTATCACCCGAGTTCACCGCTTCGATAATGACCTTCAACTTTGTTTATAAGAAGCATATAGATAAAAATAGTTTTATTTATTTCACAACAACTGACAGACACTGTAGAATTACATGAAGCACATGTAGATTTGTACAAAACAAAGGGAGTAGAATGTCATAGTTTTGTATCGGTTTACATGTATCAAAGGCAATTGTACTGCATCACTAAAATGATTATGATATCTCAACAAAAAAACACCTGCGCACGGTAACACAATAGCATTAAATTCATTTTTTATCTCTGTGAATAATAAGAATTTAAGAAATAAGATTTGAACCCAGATTTAGATGAATACTCTATCAACTGAGCTACCACGCAAACAAATGCTAAATACTATTTCTGATACCTTTATCTTTTTCCAACATCTGCACACTATCTTTAAAACACTTTACTTGAAGATATAAATCAGCCTTTTCTCTCTTAATGTTCTCCTAATAACAACAAATTAAAAAGTAATAACAATAAAATTAACGATATGTTAGCAATATAAAGATTGATATACAATGTCAACAATAGACAATAATAAACATGATTAATAAAAACCATGCAAATGCTAGATAATACACTATACATTAATAATAAAATCAGCTCATTGGCATATTTCAAATAAAATCAGTTAAAATTAAACAATTGTGCCATGAACTAAGTTTGTGAAAAGCAGTATATCTTCAAAATTACTAAATTAAGATCGAAAAGCAACAAACAAAAGTCTAGGATAGCAATTTGGTTTCTATCCATATTTTACCTTCATTTCTGAGACGTAATTATTCAACTTAAAAAGTTCATCTTTTTTTCCATCATAACCAACGGTGAGGGTTTGTACAAGTCGTCCCATCTGTCCTAGAATCTCTTGGCTCATCGGTCGCGGAACGCAGTCTTTGATTGGCGGTCTATTCAATGGACTTGGAAAAAAGTCTAAAAAATAAATTAAAATGCTGTTAAATTAAAAAAATTAAATGCAGTTAAATTAAATTAAAATGAAGTTAGTGTTACAAGAACGAAAATAAAAATGTATCCTATAGTTATAATTCTAAACAAACATAAAGTATGTTAATATACAATAATAATACACATACATACAAACATATAAACATGTAAACATATCATAATAGTAACATACAATAAACAGAGTGTAAATGCTAAACGACTAGCGCTAGCATGATAATTTAGTAAATTATTTATTCAATTAGTTTACAATACAAAATAAGAAAGAAGCTAAATGTGTGGTCATGGGTGGATGAGGAAGAGAGATCCCTAAATATATTTGTTCTAAGTTTTGTAAATATTTGTAGACTAAATCAATCATCAGTGAATCTAACAACAATTTTTAATATTTGACATTTGGGATTTTTAATAAATAAAGTCTACATAAGTCAATCATATATATATTCAATATCTACCAGGTGTCACAAAGCTAAAGAGCAGAACGCTATATGATTTATTTCTGTAATATACTTCTGTATATTGCAAGATTCAGAAGCATTTTACACGCAGCATACAAACTGTACAATCTATTAGTCACAATACATCAATGAAATAAGTTTATAATGCAAATTACTTAAACTTTTAATATTACAAAATACCTTTATGGCCAGAAAGTACAAAAAACCAGAACTAACGATTTAATGACATTAACTCAGTTTATATTAGTCATCGTGTATTTTTGAAAGCCATAAATATATGCACTATGACTACTTTCTAATAGTATCTAGCTTATAATTTATTCCAAGCCAGTTAAGCTAGCTGTTTTGACACGCTTGGCTAAATTATACTTTTATACTCGATCATTTCAATAATATTATTTATTGCATTTCTCACATGAGTGCATATTTAACAACGTCTACCAACGTTGACTTAGCCTTTATTTTCTGCTAATAAACCTTTCAGTTTTTATCAACGTACAGATATTTCTTAAATACCATGTGGTGTCTATAAAATTTCTAAGATATCTGTCATTCAATTATATAGTTAAATAAGTAATTAGATTTTAGATAATAAATGCATCAATATGTTGAATTTATTAAAAATAATTTAAGTTATATAATGATAGTATACTGTATAGATCTATCGTGTCTCAAAAGTACACAAGGACTGTATCTTATGTAATTAACAAAATTAAATTATAAAATAATTACAAATTTTGTTTTATTTCACTTATTGATAACATTATAACCTATAAATATTTTTCAGCAAATTGATACGTCATCACATTCTTAAAACTGTATTAGAATCAACGTGATTCTGGTCTTTATTATGGGATAGAAGATCTCAAACCCTTAATAAACAATGCTATCGTTAAACATATGATTTGTTTACTGCTTACTGTCACATCAGCATAAAAAGTCTATTACATGACCGGTTATAAACTGAATGAGCAAATCTATAGTAGACTGAACGTACATATAACTTAATATAAAGACATTATACTTACACATTATACTTACAATTATAAGTGATTGAACACATAACAAATACATTGATTAAACTATAATAAAATCCATTATAAAAATTCACTTAATCCAAATTTCAGAGCAAAATGTGGCAGAAAACTGAAACTAAAACATAATATAATATTATTATAATAAGTTTATTGTATTGACTTTTGTTTGTACTTGTTTGCTAAGCGTTTTAATAATATGTTACACAAGGATATGCAAGAGATATTAATATTGATCTGATAATAATCTCATCTTTAGTGACATAACTATAAAACACTATTTTTTGAGAGCAAGGTACTGACTTGTACTAGAAATGAAAAATATTAAAATGCAAATAAAACTACAACATAAAGTCCAAAATAAGTCCAAAATAAAAATAGGTACCATAAAAATGTAACTTTTTGCACAAGACTTGACAAGTTGCTTCTAAAGATAAATTATTCACTCAGTTGTAATCATATCTTTGACAATATACTAACAACAAAATTTTAAAAATAAAATTATATTCGTTTTCAAACGCTACGCGAATAAATTAGCCAATAAGAAAATACTAGAATCTAACCCGGCGGTGGTTTTCCGGGATGTTCTCCCGTTATGCTGCTATAAACATCAGGATATACATACTCGACCACTTCCATGAATGCACGAAATCCTTGTTGACCTTTTCTTTTAATAATATCCACAAGTAGGCCTACAATAACACATCACTATTAGTAAATAAATGCTACTTTATTGTAAACATTACAGAAATTAATTGTCATATTGCTGACAAACAAATTGCCAAAAATAGCTAAGTAGTATTTACTAAATCTATGCTAGAGGTATACCAGAGCATTACAATTGAGCTTAATAATTAAAATTTCCATTGAAAAATTTCAAATAGAAAGTGTATTACCATAATATTTTAATAAATCTCTGAATTCTTGTTCAATTTTTTTATGGAAACTCGTTTAATCCATTTGTAATAAGTACATTTTTACAGCTACACTTTATTATCTTTAGATACATAAAAATTAAATATTGCAAATACTGACCCATTTGATAGACGGTTGTGGGGGGAATGGCCCTCATGACCTCCTCCTGGTCTTGCTCCTGGAAGACCCCCTTCGTTCTCAGCCATGAGAAGAAATCATTGGGGCGTAAATTTGTGCTCAAAAAATGATATTTTGAATCGAGAAACTGAGTCCAATTGTTGTTATTATTGTCATTATGGGACATTTTGAAACAAATAAATTTAGCTCTTGTTTTGTTGAATGATTATCTGAAATAAAATGAACGCACAATTTAATCTAATATTGTTTCATTTCGATTACTGGTCTCTTTATAATGCTGAATTAGTTCCGAGATGAATTGTATTAGATTACATGTTATCTACAAATTACAAATTACAAATTATTTCCAGATGAGAAACACAACATTACAAACACTATTATTCAAGTATACATCTTATAATAGAAAATAAAGAATACTAACACTTATACGAAGACACCTACAGATTATAATATTAGGAGTATGTCATGATTTGTTAACAATCTGATCACTTTATGCAGTAGGATTCAACACTAATTTGTCAATAGACAGTAAATCTAATGAACTGACAACAATATTTAAATATAAATCATGAATATTATCCCTGGACAGGAAAATCAGTTCTGTGTGTAGAAAGACAGTTACAGCAAATATAGTTTAACAGGATATGACCGGCAGAAATAATCAGATATGATATACCAAACAACAATTTATATCAACACAAAATGTACAACTTCAGGAGAAATACAAATATAGTACTAAAAGTATTGTATGATAACATAAATGGTAATCCAAAATAAGAGTGATCAAATACAGCTCAGAATACGGTAATTTAGTTCCGATAGGGTTAATATAGACATACCCATACGGCCAATTGTGGATTTAAAGCATGTGATAACACGAATATTTTTATTAATTTTTAAGATTTGTTAAATTTAAATTTATATTCAATAAGTAACTCATATGTGTTGTAATAAAGTTAAATCATGTCCAAAACGTCAGATTATACCCCCCCCTCTCCCCAAAAACCCCTTTCCTTATAACACGAGTAAAAAACTAATAAGAAAAAAATATTTTATGCCCACTTGTCCTCAAAATGCTAAATCCGCTCTTGAATACAACTAGTTCAATATCATTTTATCAATTATATAATTAAATGAAATAAAATTAAACATTAAAAATCGGCAATATCCTGTACATAAAATCTGTGCAAATATATTCTGTATAAGTTACCTATAGACTATAAAATTTTATTAGACCAAATAGAAACTCTAAGCTATAGTTAAAAATTAATATGACAAAAACTGAAACAAGAAACTTAAACTAACATCCTCGTTGACATTTTCAGCATGGCTAATTCAATAATTTTATGAAAACAATTTTTTGCTTCCTAAACAAATACAATTTGCAATAGATTACTTTATAAGTAATCGTATAATTCTGTGATTTCTGTATTTAAATTATTGAGCGGATATTTACTTTTTAATGTAAACTTTATGATTTTTCTCAGTACTGAGTTTCAGCTTATGCAATCTCGAAAGTGAAAACAGCCTACATATAATTATACAGAAAAAAACACTTGATAATAAGTAATCACATAATTCATTGATTGCTTCACTTGTTGATAGCATATTTACACAGTTAATTAAAAGCTAGAATTTATCTTATTGTTGACATTAATATCATGCGATCTAGAGAGTGACAATAAATAATAAAATTTCAACTATTAATTGCTCAATATACAAGATTCACAACAAACGAACCAACAAACAGACAAACATATCTATAGAGGCACACAGCGAGTACTTTTATTTAACATTATAAAATGAGAAAAAATGAGAAAAAAATTGAGCATTCATTCGCACAACTATATAATAAACTATGATCCTGAATTAGCAATTCAGGATCATAGTTTAATTTAAGTAATTTAAGTAATTCAAATTACTTAAAACCTGCTGAAATACAAAACAATCACAAAATGAAACGTAGCATTGAGATATTATAATAGGCTTACTTTCTGTTTTAAATGTTTAACAAAAATTACCAACCAATTTCTCACAAGCTGTCCGGTCAAAAGTTTATGACATGTTATAAAGTAGGCTATCCGCTGAAATCTAGGCCTGTAATATGGTCTGCACTTTAATACTTCAAAATTTAACTACAAATAAAGATACAGTATATAATATTTACACAAAATATTTTATAGGCCTTATACAAATTGATTAAGCCTGAGGAAAACTTGTAAAAAATACAATTTGTCAATAGAAAGTGAGTACAAAATAACTTTGATTATGATATTAGCTAAACAGTAAGAATACAAGTCGCTTTACTATAAATATATAGCAGAAAAACTGGACCGTTCACATATTTATACGCAATGGGCCTAATCATTATACTCGCCCACACTTTTCTCAAAACGAGCAATTTAACCACACAAAAATCACAAAGAGAACCAAGAAGTATTATATAATATTGCGCCCAACAAATTTGAAATCGACAACAAATTACTAATAAAATCTTGTGAACTCAGGAGCGAAAAGAAAGAAGAAAGAAAAGTCCCAATTTTCCTCCCATATCAATCATTAGAAATCTTTTAATCAAACCACAATTTCACACTACCAAGGTAATAGAGAGATTCGAAATATACTTTCCCACCCATCAGTTCTAGCTACACTAATTATCACCCCTCTCCACCCCTCCCCCCCCCTCCATCCCACCCCAATTTGACATTATTAACTAAAGAGACATATTCGTTAAATCGGTTAAAGGTTAATTCGTTTGACAAATTATAACCAGTCAAATATATGTTTTATAAATTACCTAAATTAAATTAACTGTCCTTCAATGAGGTAAGCCGATTTTTTATTGTAAATATTTCCGGTCCTGATACTCGACTGCAAGTTAAACATACTTCACTCGTAGTACTTAATAGTTTACAGCACACACTCTATAACCATTAAACTTGACAATTTAATATTAGATTATTTATATGCATATAGACTGACTACGGGAGAAGAATTTAAAAGCATAAAACTTTGGTCATAATTTATCCTTTTAAGAACTAAAACTGGGGCTTTTTCTTTACAAGGTCAAGCTGCTAGCCATGACCTTGCTATTCATAACCTTGACCTCATACAATGAACCTGAGTTTTGGTTAGAAAGGGCAGTGGAGTAGACGAGAGGGGTTATGGAAGTTATAACACCTCTCCCCTCATTAGTAATCAACAGAAGTTTCTGTCATGATAAAAGTATGTTTAGAGATGAAACCCCCCTTGTGACGATATGGCAGAATTTTTGCGTTGAATAAATAAAAGTAGAGACCAAATACACGCAACTGAAGAACCAAATTGAGTGATAACCAAAAAGATCATAATTTTATAAAGTTTTTGGAATAACTTCATCCCCCTTAGTAAATTCTTAGCTACGCCACTGTAAAAGCGTTGCATTATGATTTGAATAGGTTGGTCCAATTGAACAAAAATCGCATCAAACTGGCCAACTATGAGGCCCTGATTACTCAACTGTTCAAAAATGATCGAATTACACGAATTATAATTAATAATTAGACTTACCTATCAACGTATACCAGCAAACAGATTGGCTTAAACCAAATATATCAGAATTATACGCAGAGTAGACTGTAATCCAATATTAAAATATAATTATAACTATTCAAGTATGCAAATATTGTGATAAACTCAGTTAATAAACTGGCGTAAAGTATGGTACAAGCTCTAGGCGGGCTGTTACTAAAGCTATTTTGCTGTCATTCTGACTGACTAAAGCTAGTTATTGAGCTAGGGACAACTGAATAGGCCAACGGCAAGGAATTTAGCATAGTTGATAAATTTTCTCTGCGAGCTGAATAATATTCACAAGAGCTGCAAGAGGGGTAACTGTGGCATTTGCTTCCACTTATTTTCTGATTTTTAAATAGTGAACACATATTTATAGAATGTATACTTTTACTAGCACGTATATTCTTGTTCTATCTAATATTCTTTTCATAGAAGAAATATTTTTTATATTGCCTCTTGAGTTTTAACATATTTATCTCAGTTTTGCGCATTCTTACTAAGCTTAACCTATAATCCACTCAAAAACTTTCATAAACTTCTCTGATTATATATAGAGTAATTTTTTACGTATTGCCCCTTCAGGAATGAAATTCCTATATCCCCTTTAGTGATAATAGTAAAACTTCTAATCAAAATCGAGCTGTGGTAGGCAATGAATAACTTAAAGCGAAAATACACGTATAGAGCCTATCATCATGACATTGCATGCTAGCGCTAAGCCTCGTGGATGATATTACACGAACACACAATGTTCTTTATACGATTAGTAGGCTAAGCGAGTGTTTGTTCGAACCCTTGATTCAAATAATTAAGCTTTTTGTTAAGGGTTTGAATTGTTAGGGTTATATTAAGAATTTTCTTGCAATAGATTCAGCAAGGATCCCTGGGGCTTCCCCCCTATGCGTTAAAAATGTTAAGACGGGGACATTAAAAAAATATTTAACTAATTTCACGCAATAGCCTATGAATTTATATAAAAATTGATTAAACTCGTATTGTCTCAACTTGATCTGCCAATGTGACCTTTCATATTTCTGATGACTCTTTTAGTAATTTATAGCTCATTTTACGTATGTCTTAACAAATTAAATGTCATCAATATGAGATCACAACCCCCCCCCCCCTAATTCCCATTCCAGTTGCAATTAGAGAGACGAGTCTATCACCAAAAACGTCGATTTTTCGTTATTTTATAATAACACTATCGCCATCTCACGAACTCTATGTAATTAATGTGGCAGAATTTATTATTATAATTATTAAACAACATGAATCCTTAATGTTTGTTCAATTATTGATTATAACTAAAGATCTAACGCAAATATAACATTAAAAATATAAATCTTCTAATATTATACATGATTATAAAAAATAACTATTATATCGAAATCAAATTATGTATTCAACTAGGCCCTATGGTACCCAGCTCAAGTAATCAATTTTTATTCTACGCCTGTAGTATTTTAACTATTTTATAATACTAAAGGGGTCGAATTACGATTACATGATATCATCAAAAGCTGATAGATGTATATTTATGAACTTGCATTACTATATTATTAGTATTCAATATTAGACAAAAAACAATTTGAAAAAATAATTAAAACAAATACAATACGAGTCAGAATTTACTAACTATAACAAAGTATTCACACAAAATCATCTGATATCAGTAATAATAAATTATTTCAATGCAACATTATGACGATGACTTTATATGATGACGATAATTATGATGATGATAATGATAAGTTGAAAGTAAAGATGATGACAAAGATGATGATGATAAATATTTTTTACTCGCACATGAGACAAACAGATTTAAAACAATATCAGAACTATAATAAGAAAACATAGAAATGATTCATCATTATTATTATCATCATCATTATTATCATCAAATTATTTGTTTAGAACGAAGATAATAAATTGAAGCAATCATTAGCAGCTTAATACTCTAGTCTAAAATTATTATGCTAGTTAAATAGTATTTAATAATGATTAGACTATAATAATACTCCTATTCCAAACAATTTACTCCAAACTGTATTTGTAAACAATTTACTCCAAACTGTACTTATTAAATGAAACTACAGATAAAAGTATAATTTAAATACTTTGATTTAAATACTTAAAACGGTCCCAGTAAATAAACCTCGGCTACACATTCTTAGGGTTACAGTTGGGGTTAGGTATCGGGTTAGGTTTGAAGTTAAGATTAGGGCTAGGGTTAACTTAAGAATTAGGGTTAGGGTTATTAAATGAATCGACAAGCAAGTTTTGTCAGATTAATGTAATCGGGGTCGTTTTGTCGGAGTACCTTTGACTATACAAATGCTCGTGAATGCGTCTGTACAATAGATAGCTTAAGTAGTATGTTAAGGTTAAGATTACGTTTAATGTCTGGATTACCATATAATATGAACGATGCTTCAGACATATCTGTCAACTGAAGCATTTCACTAAAGAGTGCAGCTAATTAGAGAAATAGTGAACTCTCCGGGATTCGAACCTGAACCCATTGATTTCGAATCAAGCGCTCTAACCACTTCTCTAACGAACCTTGATGTTGTGTGACTGTCTAGCATTTACTAGTATTGATGTGCCGCATTGAGTACAGGATGAACATATTGTACAGGAAATGAAACCAATCACAAATGACGATATTAATTAATGAAATTATAATACATATATCAATATATCTGGGATTTCTTCTTAGATATTTACTAATTATATCATAAATTTAATGTATAAATACTTAATTAGCCGAGACTATAACATTATTATACACACACCAGAAAATAAACATTTCATATACACTAAAATAAAACTCGGGACTAAATTTTTCAAAAAATTCAAAAAAAAAGACAGTAAGCACAGTACTTACCCGGGACTATACAAATAAGTCTGATTAAATTAAACATTAAAATATGAAACTCAATCGAGACATTTATAGCAAAAATTCAGATTCTCTTTCTTACATTTGCAAGAGATTACAATTTACATCGTGATGATAAAACTACAATAAAATTGAACATAAAATTACAACTATATTTGTAATACACTAAATTTGATGTATTAGCAAAGATATGAAAATTCTCAACAATATAAAATAAAAAGTTTTACAATGAAATTATGAACATAATATAGCTATTATTATACTCCAAACATGTAAAGAAAGAAAAATAATAAAATAGATACAATATATTGATATTTCCAATTGAGATTACTTTAAATTTAAAATGAAAACTGCATCAGAATTTAAAACGGTCTCAGTCAATTTACACCAGATTTAATCTTTCTTGCATCATCATCATATTAATTATAAGCGGGATTATAATTAGAATTTATAAGAGTTTATTTCAATTTTTATGTTTTAGGGTTACGGTAATAGTTAAGCATTAGATACAAACAATTGACATATCGTAATTACAACAATAATTTCTTAGTATATAGATTTTGACTTTACTTCTGTAAGTTAATTAAATTGCAAGTACAAATAAACTAATTATAATCTGACTATTAAAAGAACGATATTTCACAAGTTTTTATCAAAACATTCAAAATATCGGTTGAAAAAATAGAACAAAACTGAAGAATGTAATACACCATAAACAAATCACAATATTGCTAAATATTACACGATTGACACGAACATTGAAACAGTATTGACACGATTAATATTAATACAATCATCTAATAGTAATACTATTACTGATATAATCAGGCCTATTACATCAATATTATTACTCTAACTTAAACTAGTAAATACTCTTTACTAATATCTATATCACAGACAAAGTACAATACTTTGATTACTTTATAATTCTAGAAAAGATTGACACTATAATTCACAAAATTACGGGATTAAAAATTACAAAAGACGTATCAGTAAAGCCGTTACAAATGACGCATCAGTAGAGCCGATGTCCCGCATTGCTCCGCCCAATGTCGCCTACACGATTCTGTCTACTGCGTCCGGGTGGCGCGTTCAATCTTTTGTAAATATTCCTATAAAATATAAAACAAAGTTTGAGGAAATATTTGTCCGCTTTGAAACGCCGTTTATTTCAAACCATTTAATGTGTAAAGAAATAATTAGAGAAAGTATTTATCTACCTTCTATCATCTTTTCATTTCAAACTGTTTAATGTATAAACACAATATATCCTCAGTTTTTCTTACTTAGATGTATTGATATACAGAGCTTAATAGAAGCAAAATAATGATTAAGCGGATTAAATTAGCAAACAAATCAACATGCAAAGTGTTAATAAAACATTCCATGCATATTGAGAAAAAGTCAAACAAATTAAATAACAGTCATTTGTAATCTAACTTGCACAAAATCATATTTGTGTTTTTTTTTCAATCATGAATTCATAATTTGAAATACTGAACAGTATTTAAAAGTTTTCTCTTTAATCATAGCCAGAAATATTAATTTTCTTATCATTTACTAATAAATAATGATTTTGAGTTTATACATACATTACTCTTAATTTAATGAAATCCAATTAGAAATAAACATATATTAAATAGAAATATATTATAAAGAAGCTAAATCTACCAAGCGCATGCTTACAGTTGTGATAGCCATAATATTTGCCCCCCGGGCCCTCTAAGCCCCCGTTGGTTCTGGCCCCTGGGTACCCCCTCTGGCTCTCCCTGATCAGCACAACATCGTCGGGCTCATAGACCAGGTTCTCATGGCCGTGGTCGACACGACTAGGGGGACGGACGCTAAATTATAATATTACAATCTATCACTGATACAACGCCGGGTATAGTTTCATTTTTTTGTGATGTTACCATCTATCACTGATACAACGCTGGATATAGTTTCATTTTAGTGATATTACAATCTATGACTGATACAACGCTGTGTACGGTGAATTCAGTGTCATTTTTATATTAATATGGTACATGGGAACCTGTGGATGAATGTTCTTTTTAAATATAATTGTCAGAATGAAAGCATTATCATACAATAATAAGATTCATGCGAGTTAGTTTGAATAAATATAATAAAACAAAATTTAACTTATTCTGTTATTAAAAGACATATTTTTCTAATACAAACCATATACGAATATTCTAAATATAGAATATTCTATATTTATATAGAATATTCGCTACACTTTAGAAATTGAACAAAATGCACCATCAGCAAAATATCTAAAATGCAACAAGCTTTGTTATTGGCTAAATATGAGTGAAATCTTTTAAACAACCAATCAGAGAGCGCGCATTAAGTGACTTACTCGTCAAGTCTAAAGTTATCTGGATGATGAACACCAGCATAGGCATCGTAACACCTGCAATATATTAGAGCTGTTAAATGCAAACTTTATTCAATACCAAATAGCAATCAAATAGTATTCATAAAAAACATTATAATTATTGGTTTCCCCACTACTGCTTTTTTGGTAGTAATTCGATAAAAATTTAACAGTAATTCATACGAAAGCAAGACATTGAATTTTTCTAAGATATGATTTATTAAATTCAACATATAAGAAAGCAAATAAGAGATGAGAAAGTTAGATGAGAAAGTTTATAATTTTAAAATGTTAGATTCGTAAGTATTTGATCATGGATTAGTAATTAATTACGCAATCACTAAACTAATCAAAAAAATTGAAATCAATCAATCAACAAATCAATCAATAATCAATCCTAGTGCATTCTTGTGCAGCAAGAATAAGTCTATAAGTCTAGTCATTATAAAAAAACATGATAAAACAAATTATAACAATATAGAGCAATAAAACTATAAATATTAACATCTGAAATAAATGGAATGTTGCGCAATATAATTAACTCAACTATAAAATAGTCTTCAATAAATGCTTGTAACTCAGAAATAAAGAAGCATTTACAAGCTTATTTAAAGTAACTTTTCTAAATACAACTTCAGTATAGTCATCATTATTGCAAGTATTCAAAACAAAAAACATTCACACTATGATTACTTTTAGATGAATAAACTCAAATATTAACACATTATTTTATTGATGACTCCGCATCGTTGTTCGTTAAATATTCATTTCAATAAAATATAAATAATGACATCTATCATAGTTGGCATTATTACACAAAAACAAATCAGAAACATTCAGTAATAACATTATTAAAATTAACTATTCATATCATGATTATCTGACATCATTCCTGTTGATTCGAAACCATAACGCTTAATGATAATTATTAAATGTTGTCTAAAATATCTAATAAATATGCACCAAATTGAAAATAATGAAGTAAAGAAAAGAACATAAAAATCAATTGCAGAATAAGATTATAACGATTTAAAGAATTGCAGCTGAACATAAAAACTTGATTACAAATACACTGCAGTTATTACAAACAGTTAAAATTGCTAACAAAATTTAAATGAAAAAATTAAATATACAACAACATAATAATAATTACTAACTACGAATTACAATATCTCTTCGTATATAGAACAAAAACATAGCGACTGATAGAAAACAAAATAAGCTCTTTATTATTCTTGCTCGTTGCTTAATATCACATCAGAACAAAAATATTAATTTAGTAATGCGTTGTTAATTGTGTGTGCAGAAACCAAGTGATGAGCAAGTGTTGACACACACTCTTAACACCTCTTAACATCTCTTAACACCTCCTAACACCTAACACCTCCTAAAACAAGCACGTATAACGCTATAATTCTTGTTCTTGAATCTTGCTTTTTTATTGTTATATAAAACCTTGCAAGTACCATATAAATGCCATATGTTAAAGTAATAAATACAAATAAATCGTTTACGAATAGTCTATCATACATAAATAATATAAAATGCTTCAATAGTTCTATTTCTAATAACCACTTAGTAAAAGCTCTAAAAGCTTTAGTCAGTATGAATTAAAAGTCAGTATATATTATCATAAGCATTATTATTCATATATCTACTTATCACTTCTAAATTAAGAATAATTGTCAATCGCTAAACTTAACTGAAATTACTATTCATGCAATTAATTGCTTCATATCATTCAAATCCATTAAATCATGATTATGGGAAAGCTTAACTATTTTAAGAATTAACTCGCAATTAACTTGCAAATAAATTACATTATATATTCGCAACACTGTTTTACAATAGCGGACACAAATTCCGCATCATAATACTAAATGTTGAATTGTAAGCCTACGCAGCATTGAAAGCGTTAAATAATAAATAGAGAAGCGCTATTTTATAATTTGTCAATTCTTCTCCATAGGAGGCTCGTGTGTCTGTTGAAATAAAAACAAAAATAAAAACGCTCAATAAAAAATAGTATTTGGAGCATTTAGTATTTTTGTAAGGCAACTACCGCAGTTTTAGTAAAAAATAAATGCAATTTCAGACAATAGCGAATTATTATTGATGAGAAAAAAGTTCCAAAAGGTACACTCCTTGCATGTTAGAAAATAAAACGGATTAGGAAATCGTGCAACATGCAAGAAAGTAACATTCATCTACATAAATGCAATGAAATAATAAACGAAATAAAAAGTGGCTGATTCTAAAATTCTAACTACTAGTTTATAGCAAAATCAGAATTTACATTAATACACACATTTCTACAGTACTCATAATATTTTCCATAAAAATAAATAAACTAAAGATAAACATCAAATTATATATATTCTACGGTGCAAATATGAAAATGTGCCGTCAAATAATATCATCAAATAAATCAGAAATCACTAAAGTGCAAAAAATCGACTCAAGCTTTCAACTGAACCAAACCAGTCATCAACATTTACAATCAATCAACTCTATGCAAAACTATTTAATAAATAAGAAACATTGCATCAAATTGAATTAAGTCAATTGCGCAGAATTCAATTATACGTTTTAAACAAATAATACAGTGAATCGTTAAAGACATTCACAACCGTATATACATTAATCTAATAACTGGAACTAATTTTAAATCGAGTTTAAATCGTGCTTTAAATACATTTAATTGAATCGACCAGTTGTTGCAATTTCTCTTCTATTCCTTTAATGATTTCTTGAACTATTCATCTATATTAGACAAGAAACGCGATTATAAAATAAAACCACATAAAAAGTATTATAAATAAGTAACTTACGCGTCGTCAAAACTTTTGCTGTGAGATAAGTAGAAATCATCCGTCCTTCTGTAGAGGCCAGCGAGCTTGATGGAAAGAATTAGAGAGGGTATAGAAAAAAAGAGACACCAACCAACACTGAACCAAAAGCCATTCTATAAAAAATATAAAAAATAACGAATATAAAATATATACGCCAAATATGTTAAACATGCAGCATTTATATAAAATTGAGAGTAATACACCACATATAAAATATCTATGCATCAAATATATATAAATGTGATATATATACAGTAATTATACAAAAAACTGAGATTAATACACAAATACAAAATATATTAATTTTATGCACTAATTCATAAACCAAAAATACAAGGAATATACATGCTGTAATTAAACATAAAACTAAAATTATGATTAAAGCTTTTGTAAGTCTATTTAACTAATCCTAACTCAATCAGTCATAAAGTAAAGTCATAGGTCAATGACATTAAGAGTCATAGGTCAATGACATTAAGAGTCATAGGTCAATGACTTAACTTATAAAATCTGGATAACTACTGATGTAACCTTAATACTTAAAAACCGCAAACTTAGGTTTAATCAAATATTAATCTAGACTTACATAAGGATTTAAGAATGCCTGACAGACGGAGTGAGTTGTAATTGTGACTGCGTTATATACAGGACGACAACGACCGATACTCGTTTGCATCTAAATGAAAACAAAATCCATAAAGAAATGAACAAAACAAAAAGCATACTATAATACTATACACACTAGTACCGCAAATTACTGTATCATTTATTTTGCTGTTACACTTTTCAGTTACAGGAATTGTTTTTCAGAAACACGTCGTTTCTTTTCTTGATAAAGCTGCAAAACCTTTTTTATATTAATGAATGGTCGAGTCAAGTTTGAAGTTTAAAAATGCCAGGAATTGAACTGTAAGCACCAGACTCCACAGTTTCCAGTGTGCTACCACTAGATCAAATCATCTAATTACTGAAAACATTATTTCTTTCAGCTGATGTTAAATATTAAGATGAGCAGCTTCACAATATAGCATCAAGTAAAAGTAATATAAATTGATAACAAATATCACTGACTGTTTCTTGTAGACCATCAGTAAAATTGACAATACGTTTATACACTTCCTGAGCAAATTCCTCGATAAACTAAAAAACCAACAAAATGCTAAATATAACTACAAAAAACCCATTTCTACCTGAAACTTTCAAATATATAAAGACTAAAAAATAAACCAAAGAATAAACAAAATACAGTGTATATTCTAGACATAGGGGCTTGCACTGTATCAGTTGCAAAATAAAGTTATAAAAAATCATAATTTATAAATGAAATAACTAACAATCCTTGCCTGTAAGATAATATCAGAACTATTGACGCGTATAATTTCCTGAGTGCTATTTAGAGCATTAATTAATCTCTGAATCTGATTGGACAGCATCTAAATATAGCAAAAAGCATAAAAAATAAGACTAAATAAATCGAAAAACTTAACAAAGTAAAAAGAAATCAAGGTTTAATGAAGAAAATCTATCGTACAATATTTTAATTTACCGAATTCATTTAGATTAATGTAGTCGTTTTAAGAGCAAATAGTACATTTAACTGTTGAAAAAATAATAACGTTTATTTAACTATATTGAAATCAAAGTGAAATAAATCAATAAACTGAGTAAATTACCTCAGATCCATTTTTGCCAATTTGAGATTCGAGTGTGTGTAGAGCTTGACTAAGATTATACTAAAAAAACAAAAGCAAAAATTGATGCATTATTACAATAAACAATATAAACAATATTTATAAAATACAAAAAATAGCGCAAACAAAATGCTAGTTGGAAAAAGGTAAAACAACAAACTTTGAACTAATACAGCCAGGTTGGAATCCCACGACAGCTCACTATATTATTGACTTACTGCACCCTTTAGTAAGACGCTTTAATAAACTCTCAATGGCGTTTAATGCTTTAAATCTACATGTATTATAATATAATTTATACAAATAATAATCAAATAAATGATCAAAATAGGTAACTACATACAGTAAACTATGTAATTTGTTACACTATATATTAATATAGAAAATGCAGAAATTAAGAGAATGTTGTACCGATTTAATAGCGATAGATTGAATAATTCTTTCAGTTTCTGAATACATTTCATCTGTCTTATTAACTATCACCCTCTGCTGACTTTCATTCTGAAAAAAAATACATTTAAACTATGAAAATATCATTAGAAATATTCATAAATCTATATATTTGTTATGAAAAACAGACAATAAAAAAAAATCTGTTATCTTCTAAAAGAGTAGGTAAGAAGTCAGTAAATTAAGAAAGATCCAAATTAACATATTATAAGGGTATGCGGACGTTTCATCAAAAGACGATTCGTCAACTGTTCGTCAAGGATATTCGTTAGGTTTAGGGTTAGGCTTAGGGTTACGGTGAAGGTAATATTGCTTTATTCAATTATATTGATATCATTAAACTGAAGAGTCACATAATAAATTTATTCAATTAAATTTGTCGGAAGATATTAATTTGTCCAGTGTTATAATATTTTTAAATTTCGATAAAAACTTTGACTCACAAAATAAGGACTATTTACAGTCGACTTGATTTCTGATACTAAGTCCGAAAGATTAGCAGACAAGACGGGCTGACTCAACTGAAGATAAGAAATAAAAAATATCAGAAAACTTATATGATGATCAGATGTTCATAATCCTGCACAGTGACTATAAGCACAACAAAATGTACAAACATAAAAAGTTGAAGACAGAGAGTAATACAAATTGATCATTATATTACTTTATAAGGTGTTTCTTTATTGAATAATATCATTACAACATATACAAAGTTCTTTAAAGGTCACCAAAAATTAAATAATTATATGAATACGTTTATTAAAGTAATAATCTAAATTAATTATTAATCCATAAAAGGAGATTAAATAATTATTCATATACGTATTGACACATGCACATTTAGAGCCTGTGTTTAAACTCCCACACACCCCCCAATTTCAAGCCAGTGATTGAATATATTCTACCCCCATGAGACTACCATTTATCCTAAATAAACAAATTTCTACAGAAACTAAAAATTAAATTTCCATACATTTTATCTCTAAAATTTAAAAGTTGAAAATACGAATAGAGAATGACACAACGTACCAAAACACTGAATGAAGTGAAATTGATCCCGGTGGTGACAAACTTTTTAGCAGACGCGAGATTTGCAAAAATAGACGAATCGATTACAACAACGCTATCTAGGTCTGGATTTATACGATTTACCAAACCATCAACTGCTGTCTTTATCTCAGTCTTCTGTTAATTAATTAAATATTTGGTTAACCAATTAGAAAATTTGTTCGTTAATTAATTGTGCAAATTATGTCAATTTTATAAACTGCAACAGAATTACATAATTACGAAATTATATAATTGGTAACTTCGATAAATTATAAAATACATATAAAATGAAATACAACTTACCACAGAATCAAATTGACTAGTAAGATTAAAAACAGTATCTAGATTGAGAGCAGAATAGATCCCAGCATTATTTTCACATTGTCTAAAAAAGGTTCAAGTAAATTAGTTATTATAACGAGCAAGTTAATTAGTTAGTTAAATTAAAGGTATAATAAATTAGATTAACTAACTAGTTCAATTAGGCAAAATAAACTACAGTAATAAACTAGTTAAATTATGCATAAAATAAGTTTAATTAATTAATTAGTTAAATTATGAATAATAATGAACAATTCTCCATCTTGACCAGAAATATTGTTTAGTAAACAACTTGAATATATTTACAAGTAAATACATTTGCTTGTAAATTTATTGGAAAATGACAAAAGAGAGAAAACAGAGAAAAAGAAATAGAGTTTTTTAATTTTAATTATCATATATCAAAGTACAAAACTTTAATAATTACGATTAAATAAAATACAAACTTCATAACATCTAATGTTTGAAAGCTAAGTCTTGTTGTATTAAGTTCAGCACTCAGTATGATATTGGCCACTTTCACTATGCCTTCATTTTTCTGGGCTAAGACAGGCCTGCAGGCTTCTGTGTAGCCTACGCCCCCGGTAAAAAATAGTACGACAACAAAGGCCATCAGCAACCAGCCAAATATAAATATCACTGCAACTCCGCTAGAAATAAACAATTAATCTAATCAATTTGTACTGTGTTAATTAATTAATTATCTATTTAATTACTTGATTAATTAATGCATTAATAAGTTTATTCGAAAAGCGGCTTTAGACAATCATGGCTGAAAAATAGTATCTATAGTTTAAAATAATTCATACATACACGAACACACACATACAAACATAAATCCATACATACATACACATATACATAGAAAAAATATAGTTAAGTACAAAAAATAAACATACGTATGTACTTACATACATACATACACACACAAGCACGCACACACACACACACACCACACACACAAAAATATACATACATACGTACACAATCACATACATGCACACACACATACAAACTCACGCCATAAGAAAAGATGCCCCTATGCCTCTGTTACAATGCCCTACATCTTCCCCGACCGCCTCCCCACAAAACCCAAAACAAAGACCGAGATAGATGAGACATGCAACTAGCACCAACACACTGCTCAAAGCAGCACCAGCGTAATATCTGAAACACAACGTAACAATTTAATGAAAAACGTAATTTATAAGCTTAATATGCAATTTTTTTAAAAGATGAAATTTAAAAATGGTATCATTGAAGAAACAGTAAAGCAACCATTTTGTATCTCAGAGAATTATTGGTAAATACACAAATATTTGATCATTATAGTAGATGAACTAACATCAGTACGAAATTCTTTAAAAAAAGTCTGAAATTAGATATATTTTCAATGCATATACAGAAACATTACCACAACTCGTTAGGCCATATGATTTCGATAGTAAAGAGATGCAGTGATCTTTTTGAGAATTAAATGAATAACAGTAAGAAAAAAACTAAATAAAAAGTTTTCTAAAAATATATTACCGATAATTTCCATAAGTATTAACTTGAGGACTGACGGTTTGTGTTGCAAACTGCATCGCATCAGTGAGATTAACCTGTCACAATAAAACGCCATTTTAATGCGGCAAATCTAAACTATGTTAATAAAAAAAATACAAAAAATCTAATTAAAACTATTTGACTTTTATTTATCTGGTCCGGAAAAATCTAGAAATAAGAAATAAAAACATTTTGTTTATTATTTTATTTTTAAATAATATTTTTATATTTTCTTCGTTTAATTATTTTTCCCCCCTCATCTTTATCCATATAACGAGGGTAAATAAAAGGAAATATTTAATTCTAATATAATTTTAGAATTATATTAAATGATAAATTTTTTATCTTTATTAAAAATAAAGATAAAAAATCTTTTTTAAATTAACACTGCATCCCTCAGTGAGTGAGGCGGGGGAATATAGGTACCTCGCCTGTGGTCTCCTGGCAGGAGTTAATTAAAAATAATAAATCAAATTCTAATGTCATCATCGCTTTGCACTCTGGCGATTTTATCAGCCTGTGATGTCATCACAACCGCCTCACCCCTCACAACCGCCTACCAGGCCGTCTTCCGGTAGATGCTCGTCATGCTTCAAGCCAGTCGCAGTTCGGCAGTCTGATGGACTCCTGCGAGCACACGGCCCGTCCGGAAACCACTGTCCAGGATCGGGCACATCCCCACTCTCAACCACCGCCGACCCCCCAAGCGAGTTATGACGTCGCAGATCAGTCCGTAGATCTGTTTGACTCGCTTGGCCCCAACCCACCGACTATTCCCTCGTTTGCCCCGGTGCTCCCAACTCTGAAAATTCTCAAAAGGATCCCAAAGGGGGCAAGAGATGCTGCGGCCTCCGAGTTCCAGCACCTGTTAAATGCAGTGCTGGAAAATCCGAATGATTGTCAACTGTGGAGGGGGCTGTTTGAGTTTGGAAGTTGTTTGAGCCTGCCGTCAGAACGAGGCGGTAAACATTGAAACCTCACTTCGGCGACAGTGGCTCAGATTAATTCATTCTCTCAATCACACTCAGCCCCACTACTTTCTTCTCACGGGGCGGACAAAAACAGACGGAGGAGAAAAGCGCCCAAGGTCCTCGACTCTGGCTCCCTGGCAGCACACAGGGCAGCAGCCAAGATGGATGACGGGGATGTCAAGAGGGCTATTCGTCAGCTCTGCTCGTCAGATAGACTGGTGAATCCATCCGTCAGATAGACTGGTGAATCCATCCCTCAGTTCGTATCAATCGATCTTATCAAAAATCCTCCTGCGCCATCTGACCGTCGCCCAGCCTCCCCGGGAACTACTCACCCATCACCATCTCCGCGGATCAAGTCCTGGCCGCAATCAAGTCCTTTCCCCCAGGATCAGCGGGTGGCCCAGACG
>JAQIXG010000918.1:0-26076 GCA_034700105.1 Oconnorella tubifera | reverse complement strand
ACCTCTATAGAGGGTTAATGACCTCTATAGCGGTTTAATGACCTATACAGCGGATCAATGATCTCTTTAGCGGATCAATGATCTCTTTAGCGGGTCATTGACATGGACATGTGTCTCAAATACCGGACAGTCTGGTATAATACCGGACACCTGGCAACCCTAATAAAATATAATTGAACCCGCAGTAAAGATAGTTTAAATAGTTATAATTTAAATTTTCATCACGTTTCATTATTAATTGGTCAACATTTATCGTTGAGATGCTAAGTTAAAGATGAAATAAGAAAACTTTGAGAGCAGATGAAAATGATAAAATATCTGAAATTTGATTTTCATTTTAAATACTTTTTTAACTAGTTACAAGTCAATTACTTGCAAAAAAATTAGGAAATGTTATTTAATGCTATCATCTAACCTTGTAGACGTCATGTCTGCCTATGATGTCATCGAAACATGAGTAGAGATCATTAAGAAACTCTACAATCTGAAACACAACAAATATCGCTTACATCAATTTCTGATATTTTTACTGTAATTATCATTCCTAAAATTAATGCCCTATTATCCTCATTTTTGTATTTAAAATGTCATTATAATAGTACGCTATATACCTTTTGATGAATCTATTTATTAAATTGATTTTTACGATCAGCAATGAATTATTATAGCAGGCTAAAAGAAAAATGTAACTTGTAAATTTTACCTATTATACAGTAAACCTGTAACCTGTAAATATAAATTGTACATAAATGGTCTGAACATAAATCATTATTTCATAAGATCACCAAAGAATAAATTAAAATGATTTATTGTATGTTTGCGTAAGAAAATTTTATTAAAATGGATTATAGTCCTAATGAAATTATAGAATCTCTACATCAATGAAAAGTATAAAAGAATAATACCAAGAACAAATAATAAATTTCGCTGGTTAGAAAACATCAAGTTTTTTAACCATACTATTGAAACAACTGAATACAATTAATTTCCGATTGTACAATGTGAATGTCAGTTTTTCATCAACACACCTGCATTGGGCTGCTGTCGCAAGCAATGATAGTAAATCCAACTATGTCAGAGAAGTAAATAGAAGCTTGATCGTACTGCTCTGGCTGAATAAAGTTTCCAGATTTCAGTTTCTCTGCCACAATACTAGGCAAATCCAAACAGTTATATTGTCATTATTAATATTGTTTATTATCATTAATAATACATAAAATGTATTAATGAGTATTCTTTATTACATATCGATATTTGGTATTTGATTCTGTAAATTATAACACTAGTTATTGCAATTTAATTTATTCATTAGCTACTATCCCTATCTTTTTACATTCCTATATTTATATTTTTTTCCTATCTATCTATTCCTATATTTATATTATTACTATTACTATCTTTCAAACAATATTCTGACTACTCAATTTGATATTACAATGATTCTAAACTTACGGTGGGAGAAGACGATAAAGAAGTCGATCAGTTTTCTGTTTTTCTTCCAGCAACTGCTGAGCTCTTTCCTCGACAACATCTTCCAAGTTCTGTGCATACTTCTCCATCATTGCCATCACCGAGTCCATTATATTAGCACTACAAATGATCACAGCTAAAATATATAGTGCGTTAAGATATGTAATATAGTTTTTTCTCAGAAAATCCTCAGAATTGATAAAAAGTTCAACAAATGCAATTTCAATGCAGTAGCCAAGATTCAGAAACAAATTGAATTGTGTTCCTATGCAGCAGAGAATCAGTCGTAGACATTCAGAAAACGTAGCCTTTCATACAAAAAATAATATGCCTCAACTATTCAGACTAATCCCAACTTACAGATTAGTCATTATTAGTTTTCTTAGTGAAATAGCATATACAGTAGATTGTTTATGTCTTTAATCCGCGCTAAATAATAAAACATGCATTTCACATCTATAGGCTTAAAGACAATTATAAAGTTAACAGACTTTCCCCCGGCTAGCTTAGAAATGGAACGTCTAATCTGTTTAAAAGTTGGGCGACAATCAGGATTCTCATCCCAGCACGATTTAATGAGATCCACAACTGGCTTGCCGAGATCACTTGACTCGGGGAGAACAGGGCGAAATGGAATACTTTCTCCATTTCGCACACGATTCACGACATCTACAATATTTGTGAAATATTCATTTTGCCAGATGGTATTTCAATAAATCAAATTACATAATATGATTAAAATCTTATAGAATGATAAATAATCATACAAGTTTTAAGTAACTTCAACTTTTCATATTCCCAGCTATAAAATAAATAGATTTAGTCACACAAAGGTTATTAGAATGTTAAATTAATGTTATATTTACAGAAAGATACAAGGGACATGAGATCAAGGAAGTTTACTTAATCTGTCAAATCTTCAATATCAATAGTTCTCAAATTAATACAAATAAAATCTGAATATTTAATTTATTAAAGAGGATGAATTGACCTCTCGGATTAAAATTATCAAAGTTATATGGCTCCGATCTCATCATTATTTCATAGCAGATAATTGCAAAACTGTACACGTCGCCTTTTTGTGTTCCACAGGCAGGGGGGAAGTTTTCACGCAGCAACTCAGGAGCCATCCATAATTTTCCTGTAAACAATTCATAGTATTACATTATATTATAATTGTATATTATGTTGTTAATTATATGTTTTCTATTTCATGTCAAAGAAATAAACAATTATATTAAAAAATATAATTGTTTACACACTGTAATAATATAGATAATATGCTGCATGAAACTTTCAACAGATGAACATAGAAAAACACTATTTTGGAACAAGAAAAGATTAAAGCAAACATATGTAATTATTTCTAATAAATACACAGATATTTTTTTTATTTTTCCAATCTTTGCTAGTTAAAAAGTACTCGTGAAGATAAATATATAGGCCTAATTAATTTAGTTGACTGAATAATGAAATATTACTTTTAAAAATCTCCACTTCTGTTGTTTGCACGTCTTGTCCAGCTTGAAGTGTAGGCAAACCATAATCTGTTATCTGAAATTGTTCGACAAAACATTAATAGTCATATCAATCAATCAATCAATCAATCAATCAGTGACTGCAGTTTTAAAAATACGGTAAATTGTCTAATGCTCACAGATAAGGGAAGGGGTGCATTTTAAAATAAATAAAAAATAATTTATTGTTAACTATAAAAAAAAATTAAAATTTGAAAGCTTATTAATAGAATGTGTCAAATGATATCTAATAAAATATCTAAAAATCAAATTAAAATGGCTTGATTATTTGTCATGATTTTCTATGTGTTAGTACTTATTTTGTAAAATTGTAATAACATTTTATTAGGATTTGATCTCAATAAATAAATGTCCATATTATGCTCCCAATAACACTATAAAAAATAATCAAACAGTGCCTGGAATTTATCCTTAAAAAATATTTCTACATCAAACCTTAAGTGACCAGCGAGAGTCCACCACACAATTAGAACTTTTGAGATTTCCGTGTGATACAAGCGTTGTCTGATGAATGTACTGCATTCCTTTACAAATGTCCGTCACAAAACTAAGTTTGAATACATTGTCTAATTTGTACGTTTCGTTTTCAAGTACATCCTAAATGAAAACTTTCAAAACTAAAGTCTTAGCACAAACTTACATAAAAAAAAACGTCACATTTCATTAATTTTATATATTAATGTAATCATTCTGTTATATTATAAGCAGGTTTAATAAACTAGTTTAGTTTACTCTTAATAAATTAATTGTCAATAATAACACAGTAATTAACTGAAAATAAGAATGAAACAGTTTCGTGGAAAAATTTAAATCTATACTTAGCAATTAAACTACAACTATTTACAAAAAAAAGGTTTGTAAGTTAACATTTATAGATAACAACTAACTGAGAGGCTTCCTTTAGAGCAGTATTTCCAGAGAACGCAAATATTTGGAGGGTCAACACAAGAACCAACAAAAGTATTCAAGTTTTCATTCACCAAATCTTTCATC
This sequence comes from Oconnorella tubifera, assembly GCA_034700105.1. NCBI lineage: Eukaryota > Metazoa > Annelida > Clitellata > Enchytraeida > Enchytraeidae > Oconnorella > Oconnorella tubifera. Next base: position 22,075 of record JAQIXG010000918.1, on the reverse strand, counting down.
TAAAACTCACGCAAATATGACAGAGTTTATATGACAAAATAATTTGAGGATTTAACTTCAAAACAAGAATTCGATCATTCTCTATGAACGAATCTTGCACAATTCATTCATAATCTTGCACAATTCATTCATAAAAAAAGTATACACATGTATACTTATTAAATATAATAAGCCGCTTCGTATAAACAATGACAAGGTAAACAATAGTAAAATGAACAATTTTATTATGTCGTGGTATAATGGATTTCAATTGGACATCTCTGCAATATCTCTAAAGAATTAAATCAGGCAGTAGCGTAATTACAGAAAGTAGTATTTTACTAACTTCATTGAACTCCAGCATTAGTTTCTTTGTAAGTTGCACGTGTTCCTTTTTGATATGTTTAATGGCAACAGGTACACCACGATAAAGTCCAACTTCTGCAAATAGCTGACCAGCTCCAGTACCAATACTTATCAGTGATCTGCACAGATTACAACATATCTTCATTCTCTTTCGCATTTCACTTATACCTCTGCTTTTAGACCTACATATTTTATCTAAGCTAATTGTGATAAAATATCAAATTTAGATTTCTTTTCCTATTGCTACTTGATGCATAATTTAGGCTGTATCAACAATTCTGTAAATTAAATAAATTAAAGTGTTGATCATAAACCTGGCGTTTGAAAGAGAATTTGTTGATCCATTTGAGTCCGCCTGTGATCCTAACAATTCTTTAATTCTTGTTGCCGAGTCTTTGATCAGTTTTCCAGTTGTTGTATCATGTGCACTTAATGTTGTTCTTGTTTCAATCTTACTGCTAACGTCACCACTCATTTGCCTTGCTTTAGTAAATGCGCTGCATTCTGAAACCTGCAGAAAAAAGTGATCATTCATTTCTTTAAAGTAATTTGAAGCATAAACAACTTAACCATTAGAGAAATTGAGTGTCTTCACTGCATGCTATTAATATAAGATTGAAATGATACAAATCAACGAGCAATGATTCACAGATTTCCTAAGTAATAAATACTTTGAATCATAATTAGATTCAACTAAGATAATTTAATGTTAAATATAATTAACACAGCTTCACCAGCAGCAGAGATTCTCAACATGGATCGATTTATTACTAATAAAATGCAACACTATAAACGATTACGTGTATATTGTTGCATTTTATTAATAGTAAATCGATCCATGTTTGTTAACAGAATGAAATAAATTTTCTATCTCTTTCTCCATTCATAACTACTAACAGATAATAGTCTAATTATAAAGTGAACCAAGTTATAACATAAGTGACTTTATAAAGCAATATCAAAACTTTTTGAAAATTAATCATGTTAATAAGATAATTAAATAAAATTAATGATTATAATAATCCAATAATTGATTTATATGATACACAATTGCTAACCCCTGCACTTGGGGTGCTTCCTGTTAAACCTTTACAACTTTTCAGTAGCTCAATATCATCCCACTTCACTCGCCAACTTTGACTTAAAGCATTTCTTGACAAAACAATTTGTCTAGATACAAAAAAATTCATTGACCCGGCAGTAAATTAACATTATTATTTATACTGGGCTGTTCTAGTCTGAGATCTTCAATTCTGAGTCTGAAGCAATAGTAACTTAGCTAACTTTCCTAGGCAGAATAATAGGATGAAACAATTTAATTAATCAAAAACTATAAATGATAAAACTAGAAATAAAAAAGTAATTAATTAAAGTAGGTTTATATACCGCGTCGATTAACGTTTTCTGTAATTATAAAGCTAAACAATATAAAAAGGAAATTGCATTATATATTTATTCAATTAATTTTTAATTCACAAAACAATTGCTGCATTGAGAAGCGATCTTGCAAGAATAGATCTTGCAAGATCGCTTCTAGAAATACTGATTAATTTAATCCATGATTCTAGTATAAATTAGTAAAAAGTAATTTGAAAGTTTACTTATGCATGAGAGCAATGAGACCACATAAGATAGACACGACAGCAAGGCCACTAATAACTGTCAAAGCTATTACCCAATCAGGAACTAGAACATAGTAATTAAATTTGAATTAAAAAGATATAATACAAATCTTATTGGCAATTTTTATATTAATAACATTTGACATTAAAATCAACATTATAATTAACAACAAAACATGAATTAAGTTGTATCATGATTTAAAAAAGATTATTAATGCTTTTTTGAAAGAACTACTAGATAACTTATTATACTATTAGTAATCTAATACTAGATTTACAAATTATTGCTGGAGCTAAAATATTATAAATAATTATTACAGTTGAATAAATGATATAAAAAAAGCAAATATAATACCCTGGCCCCCAGTACATAGTTCATTTCTAAATCCACAAACAGGTACATCAGGTGGCGCAAACTGATGCCCAACTTTTCCTCCAGGCCATCTCGGAGGCACTACATTGCTATTAAACATCTACATTGAAACGCATTCAAGTTTAATTAATTTTCAATTACTCTACATTGATTAGCATCGAGACAAAACATGAAAATATTATTAGGCTCAAAGCAAACTCTCAGAATAAACCTTTTAAGTTTGAACTTGACTCAAAATATGGTGTAATTAATGTATTATATTTGTTTGATATAAGAAATCAAATGAATGCCTAGATGAGAAAATTACATTTTACAAGTAAATGCTTCTAAAATGCATATGTGTGACTGTTTAAATATGAAATGACATCTTTTCACTGCTTTATTTTTATTACAAAGTATTAATCGACATAGGTTAATATACTCTATTCACTTACGAGCTAATGTGACAAATTAATAACAAAATGAATTAGTTAGCATTTACTTTAAAAAAAACCCATAATTTCAGATTCAGTTTCTATTATAATAATTTAATTAAACACTGAGAGAGCCAGAATTTACTACATTTTCTATAATTAACATCGCTAAGTTACCCTAGTTCCATTTGACAGATGGATCAGCTCTGCTATTCTGATAAAACTTCCGTTAGCAGCCATGTCAGTAATCCAATATGAGGGATCTCTGTCACCAAACTCATCAAGATTAACATCACCAGTTTTTCCTGTAAAAGGCAAATATTGATTAAAAACCTCTACACAATTATTTTCATTCTATCTACACATATATATCTAAAGCAAAAAATTATCATGTAATTTAGTTCCAAAGTAAATACAGTAATAAAATATAAAATTTAAAAAATTGATCTATTATAGTAACAATAATGTAAAATCATACTCATTAAAACTGTACAATATCAATATGCCATTAGGTATATGCAGCAGATAATGTTGTCTGTTCTCATTTCGCTTCTCCTTTACAATGGATTTACTACATTCATATTAAATATGAAAAATCATGTTTACGTGATAATTACCTTTAAAACTGAGTTTATTCATATTTGCAGCAACATCAACTCCATTGCGTGTGTCCATACCACGAGTTATGGTTACATTCAGTGCCATAGCATACAGCATTACAGCATCATAGAGAAATGGACTGTACTTGTCTCCATGTAGATACTTAGTTGCCTTTATGACAGACAAACATTGAAAGTATTATAAATCAAAAAGAAAAGCAATCAGTTCTGGATCATGCTATAATGCATTAAAATTAAATTCAGTTTTTACACAATGCCATTTCATCATATTATTTAAGATAATAATAAGGCTTAATAATTTAATAATATGGTTTACTAAAAAACTTTTTGATCACTGATATTTGTATACTGTACAAGGAAACAACAACTTCTACAGAATAATAATAATCTTCTACAGAAAAGTTAATGTTGATAACCATCATATTATTGACAAATGTTACTTTATTGTTTAGCATCATAAGGTTAACATTGATAAGAATTCTCACAGTGGTATTGTTTGACATTATATTCCAAGGTGGTAGACGCATGTATCGTGCTACTTCAGCACGAAATTCATCCACCTCTGTTGCTTCTAAAGAAGCCAATGTCACCTATACGCAGCATGGAACAACTAATAATTGATGAACCACATTAAACTGATGTAATTAATATTACATTTTTAAATATACACTGTAGTATAAAATAACCTGCTTACCTTCAACATTTAACAATACCTCAATATCATTTTATTATTTTTTATCATAGAATAAAAATCATAAACCCAATTACATTTTGTGTTTGTTATTTGTGGAATTAAAAGAAATATCCATAAAATAAACTAACATGGAAGACAGATTCAAATGCAATCCTTGCTATAGAGTCCCGACCATCGTTACCCATCCAGATTTGTCCAGCACTGTAGTTGACATCATCCGGCAAGACGTCCAGTGTGTAGAAGACATACTCTCCACCTGTCATGCCGAGATCATGAGCTGCGAGAATGAATCGACGTCTTTCCCATTTTGGAGCGATCAGCACTATAACTAGATAATAACAGTAGTAAGAGATTGTAGAATTCATTTTGAGGTTCATTGATGACTTTTGAATCTACATTTTTTATAGAAACAGATCACTGAATATTAATTTCTTAATTTAAATTATACTCATTTAGCTTAATTGAAAAAAGGACAATTAAATTTAATCATATGCTACCTAATTTACTGATAAAACAAAAGATACAAAAATTTAAGCAGGAATATAATTTTTTAATGGATTTTACAAGCTAAACTAGTAATACTAAAGCCAAAAAATTTGGGTAGCAAATAACATATGAAATGAATTCTTTAACAAATCAGTCAATATTCAAAATATAGTGAGGCAAAATAATTGTAAAAACATCTATTGTTCTTCAGCAATTTCAGAACAAAACTCATTGCTGAAAAGTTCAACTAAAATAAGTATGACGTCATCTAAAGCCACACCAATATCAACTGAACCACTAACTTCTTCCTTCTTCTTTGGTTTTACGCAGAACTCTGTTGATATAGTTGTCTTGGGGATCTTTATCAAACTCTGAGAAGTACGAGATGACAATGTTAGCCTGCTGAAAAACCTGCAAATTAATAACAAAATAAAATCTGCTATTATAGCTAATGCAGAGTTGGCTATAATACATAATTATTACTGTCTAGAAATTGTAATGAACAAATGTCAAAATAAAATATCATGAAACGATCTTAATGTTATAAATTATTTTAGGGGAGTGGGACGATGAGAAATTTATTTATATTTTACATAAAAATTTATAAGTATGCAATTAGTTAACTCTATCTTGAAAAATAAATGGAATATTTGCATTCAAATTATTATCATTATAATATTATATTATGAACTTATTGTAGTAAACCTACCTTTCTAATAGCACGACTCGCATCACCCCAAAGCAAATAATTTGATGATAAAACAACAGCTCTTGTCCACTTGTAGTGACGAAAGACTTCCAGCAAGAAGCTTCCCATCTTTACAAATGGACCAAGACTGCGCCCTAGAGTAGTGTAGATTGTTTTGTCTCCAAAATCTGGATCTGTGCCAACCCATGAGATTATTGGTTTGTTCCAGAAAGAAGCTAATTCAGCCACTGGGCGACAAGCTAATACAGTTACAATTGGGGTATTTGTAACTTATAGTTTAGAATTTATCTAAAAGTTAAATAGAGCGGCAATACACGTTATATGTTTTCTCATAAGATTCAGACAAATAATATCATAAGCTTATATTAATTCATTTAATTTATTTAAAAATTTCACAGAAAATCACAACATTCAAGTTTAGCCTATATAAGCTTAACTTAATTACTCAATTACAAATTTTATTTAAAAAATGTATGAAAAACTTTAATGTAAAAGTAAAACAATAAAGTTTATCTAAGCTACCAATAGAGCAAGCTGGACCAATAAAAGAGTCGATCTTTTCTCTCAGCATCAAGTTGACTGCATTGCCGGCAGAAATCTTGCTAGAACAGCCAGAGTCGAGAGTCACTACACTAAAAATATAGACGAAACAATTATATGATAATTTTAAAATGAAAACTAAAAAGTTATGATGATAACATATGATATGCAACGATAAAAATTTGATAAGTTGGCATTAACACGCCGTCAATAATGCGACTCCGCTTTTTGTGCTAGTATTAACATATTATTAGAAAAATCTTAAAATTTAACACAAAAATAGATTAATTTGGATGAGAAAAAAAGTATAAATAGGCCTGCATTACAAAATATCAACATTAATAACTGAAAAATGTTATAAAATTAATAAAATATAATGTTTAAGTTAACAATTCTCTATAAATTGTCTCTACTCTATAGATAAATAGAGGCTAATAAGATTCAGATTTAAAAATATAAATATATTAATTAGTTGCGGGATAAAATGATACCATTCTAAGCAGAAATTTAATTTTTAAAAAATATACTGCTAGAGAATATCAATATTCTTTTAACTCTACTCAAATTATTACTCTTTTGACTCTGAACATTTCAGCTAATCATGAGACCTTTTCAAGTTTAAATTTCTTACACAAGTTAAAAGTGATCTATTTAAAACTCATCTATTTAAATAAAATAAAGACAAAACATAAAAATCAGTTGAAAAACAAAACATAAAAACTAGTTAGGCCTACATACCTGAAGTTGAATCTCTGACTGAGAATTTGATCTTTCTGTATGTCTCGAAATGCTAGAGATATCGCACTAGCGCTCGTCAATGCACTGATGTCATCAAATGAGTTCTTCCAAGGAGCCAAGAATCCGATCTTATAATGATGCGGTCCTGTACCCCGGATTGTCTCCTGCCTTAGTTCAAACGCGTTGCATTTATTTGGCGAGAAATAAGATGGGAGCATAAGTAAAAATGATAAAAACAGTTGATGTTGTGTGAACAAAAACATTTTCTAGAAAATATAACGGTTTATGTTAAAATGTAACGGTTTCAAGTGAAACTTCAAATTTCTGTAGATTAACAGTCCTATTAAATGTTACAAGATTTCAAACCAGCAGTGAGACAATTGATATTTATCGTTAAGCCCTCGAACAATGGGTAATAAATCCCAGTTTTATTTTTCAATAGAGCCTCTGTAAATCTTGATTTTAAGAATATTAAACCTATATTTGTTTCATTTAAATTTCAGGAAACTGTTAAGAAAAAAAGCGCAACATTGGCACGATATTGCGCACGCGAGGCTGTCAAATATATCGCATCCACGGATCGCATTCACAGAAATCAACGGCTTAACTTGCTAGCAAAACGAATCTTCGAATTAAATACTATTATGGCAAGTATACGCAGTCTGTTGCGTAGACATATTGATGCATCTAGAGAAGGGGGGGGGGAGGAGAAGGGGACAGCATGGGGGGGGGGAGGAGAAGGGGACAGCATGGGCGGGGGAGAACGGGACAGCATAAAGTAGATATGCCCTCTCTTCCTATAAACGTTTTTTCATGTAATAGTAAGTTCATTTTCGAACTGCACTTTAAACAGATTTCAGTGTTAACCCTTCGGCAGTTTTTTTTAAAATTTACAATCTATAGTTTACATAAGAGTTTTTAAAATTATTATTGGTAAGAAGAGATTAAATAATTAGCATTCTTACCTTCTAAAATATTATTTATTCGTTCGAAATTACCAATTCAAGCTTCAATTGCAACGAAGCATATTGCATTTTTATATTTATATCAGTAGCGATTAGATTAGTTTCAGATTAGATTAGTTTCAGTCAAAATTGAATAAAGATTACTTCCTAGGTCATAAAACGCTTGTCTATGTAATTAAAATAGTCTCAGAAAATGAATAACACACAAAACAAGAAAACAATCAATCATTTAATCAAATTCTGATCACAAATTAACATTAAATAAATTTAACTGTACAAATCTAAAATGCAGTTGCAGATGTTTCGATGCAGCAAATCAAAATACTCAAATATCCGATTTCTTTGAACTTTTGATCAAACTGCCAACAAACACAATATACTGACACATAATAATGAGCCTACCGCAATAAACAGTTTCAAGATAATCTAACTTAAGACAAGTTTTTGTCACAATTTATTAATTTGATGCTCTTTTGATCTCTCTGTTATAAAACTTGTAAAACTGCCTAGAAAACAGTGTACCCATTCAAAAAGATTTCTTAATTTTCTGCAGCAAACATTTGTCAAAATTACTAAACTTTAGAACTGCATTTCGAGTATTATTGAGTCTTAGTATTTTGCAATGCAGCTAGCTAATCTTATCCGCATTGTAAAATCAATATTTTACAATCAAACTGAAGTTAAGAATACATATAATATTACATATATAATAAAATAAATGAACTGCATCAACGCTAAAAAGTACAATACTTTAATACACGCAGTAATGTTAAATAATTAAATAATGTACTACGATAATGTTGTAATTAGCAGAAACAAATATCAAAAATTTAGTTTTGAATAACATCAAAAATTACAGTTAATATTTACACTATAGTATAGTTGCACTATAGTAGTATAATATGTACAGTATAGTTAGTATTGTCTTGCCAAATTATTTTTTAAAACCGCTATTGATGCCAGACATTATAAAAAAGGAAAAGTAAATCAACACTTGCAAATAAATAAAGAATTTGCATTTTAAATTAATATGGTGTCAATTTGTTTGATCAATTTTACAATCAATCACAAATTGATTTATTATATTATTATTTACATCATTACCCAATAGCTTGACTAAAATTATTCTCAATATACACAGAGCCAGATTTAACAATATTCAGCACCAAACGTTTTTTGTCTACAAATATGTTTATCAATTTTTAATTTAGTCATTTCGAATTTTATATTACAGTGTTCCTGAAGTTTTTAGATTCTTATTTGAACTTCTTTACTTTTTCTACCTTATTTTAATAATAAACTTTTGCCATTCCTTATAAAATGTAGACACAGATCTTGTTGAGCTTCTTGTAAATACAGCAAATCAATATTTTACAATCAAACTGAAGTTAAGAATACATATAATATTACATATATAATGAAATAAATGAACTGCATCAACGCTAAAAAGTACAATACTTTAATACACGCAGTAATGTTAAATTATTAAATAATGTACTATGATAATGTTGTAATTAGCAGAAACAAATATCAAAAATTTAGTTTTGAATAACATCAAAAATTACAGTTAATATTTACACTATTATAGTTGCACTATAGTAGCATAATATGTACAGTATAGTTATATGAATAACGATTTAAAAAATAGACCTATTTTAAATTAAACCGTATGGCCGTAAATTGAATCAAATTTGAATTCAAATTTTACACAATAAATACAACAGCAATATTAGAAAATAATAACTAAACTTTAGTAAAATCAGATTCATTTTTGAAAGATTTTACAATGTTGTCAAATTACCGACAAAATAGGATCAGTTTTTTATGATGAAATTCATCATGTAAACTACATCATCATGTAAAATACATCATCATGTAGCAGCTGTAATTGTTTTTAACAAATTAAAAATTATGTCAAAATGTCAATATGCAGTGTATATATACATATATTCAAAATATTATAGCATATATGCAATTCAGATAAATTTGAAATGAATACAAGTATACATACACAAACATATCACGCATTTCACTGTGTTAAACATGCAAACACATACAAAAACTAATATGGTTACATAAATTTTGATTTTTTAAAAATTAACTTTGAATCAATTTTCGAATAAGAAAAACTAGGTTTGAATTTTATAAATTGCTGTTATTTATTATCATTGTTGCATCTTTGTAACGCAGACAATGCTTTAAAAAAATCTCTGGTTCTCAAATTAATTCAACATATATACCACAAAATTTGTTTAATTGTTTTTGTACGTGAGATACATCACAGCTTCTATAATTATATCTTGACTTCCCCCCTCCCCCATCACTTTGTATCAGTTTTGTTTCTCACATATCTAAAGTCCTACTCATTAGATTTATTTTGACAAATTAGGAAAAAAAAATGTCTAAGAAGAGCTTTAGTTAAATAAGTCACATTTTTGAAACTTATGCAAAAACAGAAATTCTTCAATGCCCTTCATCAGAAATACTAATTATTAATAATTATTAATTATTGATTAAGAATAATTAACTAATTATTAATTAATACATTACATTAAATACATAGCAAATAATGTTACAGTGCTTTATAGCATCGCATTAGTAATACAAGAACGAAACTGTCCAAAATGCAATATAATATTTCAATATTTTACCTCTCATTTAAAACAAAAGAGCTTTATGTTATACCATTTTCTTACAGTTTATACAGCAAATGCAAATAAGTTAAAAAAAAATCGTAAAATAAACATTACACCAAAGAGAGAAATTATCAACTGATAACAAATTAATTCGTTAAAGTGAAATTTAAAGTCAAAATAGTTAATTAGCTAAGTTTTTTTTTAAAGTTAAAAACAAATTGTAAAACAAACTTCACATCGAAGATAGAAATTATCGACGGATAACAAATTTGATAAATCTGTGATTTATTTTGTAAGACTATACACACACCAATGTTTACAATAATGACATTATATTTATTTTTATAATACCATTGTCAACAGTTTGGCAACAATCCTATTACAATGTATTAATCAAGCACAGTCACATCAAATGAATTACTGGTACAGCAAAATCATAATCTCTATTAATTATTAGCACATAAAGTGCAAGTCGTTATCTACATATTGAAAAGAACACAACGAAACACATTAATGTACAATCCAATAATGACACAAGACTACATCAGTCTTCTTTCCTATATATCAATACACAGAGAATCCTGCATCTTCATCTACATATCATTAAATACATTGCTGAATCTAAACGATGCATTGCTATATGACTATATACTAATAAGCGAGGATGTAAGTGATGTCAAATACGGAAACATTTATTCAGCAAGCGGATGATGTATAAGTCAAGTAATTTGACTAAAATTAAATTTTTTTATTCAATTAATGCTTAGAGCAGCGGTTCCCAACCTGTGGGTCGCGTGTCAATTTGCCAAGGGTCGCCTGAGACCTTCTAAGAATTAGTTTGTTTAGATAAAAAAACCTTTTTTGTGCAATGGACATGCAATGTAAACTGCACAATGCACACTTAAAATGTAAAGTTAAACATTTTATTCATTTGCAAATTCATTTTTAAAAATATTGAGCCAAAAATATAACATATTGTTGTGTTGGGGTCGCCACAATTTAAAAAATTTATCGTTGGGGTCGCCACAACTTGACAAGTGTTATTAAGGGGTCACAGCATCAGAAAGGTTGGGAACCGCTGGCTTAGAGTAATCATGCATCATCAGAATACCACCAAAATGAATTAAATAACAAAGACAAAGAGTCTACAGGGATACTTTTTCAAATGCTCAATATAGCTTTTCATAAATTGGATTATAATGTCAATAACTAAAAATATGGACTAGGTTTATTAAGACTGCCGCACAAGAAATGACTGAATCAAATCTAAATTATTATACTTAATGCCTAACTTCCATTTTCAGTTCTTAATATAAAATTATCTAAAAATTCTCACTACTGAACACACGAAATATATAAATGTGTTACTACATTACAGATTTACTGAAAACAATGTATCTTATGCATAAAATTTAAAAATTACAAATCTGAAATATATACTAGTAAAAAATATAATTAATGAAAAGTGTAACTTAAGAAAAACTGCCCTGCTATATATAATATATAAAACATGTTAATATTTGAAGAGATATATTTTATTTTAGATTCAGCTGCAAGTTAACAATTTCATATATTTATGTAATATTTTTCTTTATTTTTAACCTTGAATTACATTTTTTAAACTATATAATTAAATAAATATTTCAATAAAGTTTTAATTTAAAACAAGTTTTGAAATAAATTAAAAATTATGCAGTTACATTGCTGACATTGTCTTGCAGCAGTTAAACGAACATTAAACTACAACTTTTGCTCCTTTGATTTGTGCAAAACTTCTCTATACTTAAATATAAAATCAAAATTAAATATAATATACTCAGAATAATAGTCAATCATCAAGATTGTAATCCAAATGGCATTAATTAATTTGTTTAAATCATAGATTTAAGATAAGATTATATTAACTAGTCTGAATTCATTGCGTAAATCACTGAATTGCTTTTCTATCATGACACTGCAACAGTGCAATGTTCTGGCATTAATTGACTTTGCATCGAAAACATTAAATTATCGAATTGAAACAAATGTAATAACTTCAAATTATTTATCAAATGTGATATTTAGCATTTACTATAAACATCAAACAGGCAAGTTGTAACATCTCTATGAGATTTCACGCAGGATGATAATTAATCTATTAATCAAATATCAAGAAACAGAATCCAGCTGATAAGTCTTACAGTTATATCATCTATCTAAGTCTAATGATAAATATATAAAACTTAATCTACACTTGTTTAGCATTAACTAAATAAAAGAAATCAAAATCTCTCAGCTTTAATACGAATTTAAATACCTGGTTAAATTTAATAGAAACTAAACTTTTATGAAATCACGCATACTGAAATATTTATTATTTCAATACTTTCATTAATATAAACTACAATGACATAGAGTTGAATATTTAATTAAAAATACATTCAGCCTCCTCCATATCCCCTCATAGCTGAACCAAACCACACCTTTTTTTTTCATATCATAACTTTACTTAAATACAAAAATCCTAAACCAGTAAATTTCAATAATAGACTTAAGTCCTTAAAGCATTACATTTCAATCCTAAAAAAATAAATTTCAATCCTTAAAGCAGTACATTTTATTCCTAAAAAAGTACACTTTAATCCTAAAAGTACTACATTTCAATCCTTACGCAGTACATTTCAACTGACAGAATCTGAATTTTACTAAACAAATCATCCTATCATCACGTTTCATAATGCAATATTAATGAACTAGATTTATCACAGGCTTATCACTAGACAGTAGTACGAGCGATATGAAATAAAGATATCAATTATATTATCCTTCCCATATGAATTAAATTATTGCCAGTCGTTGTCACATCCGCGCAAGGGATCTCAAAGAAACCGAGTTTGCGATACAGTTCAGCGCTGCTACTGTCACCGATGTGGATTCGTGAAAAGATGCCACAAGAACCGGCAACTTTCAGCGCGGCAACTGCGCATGCCAGAGCGCGCACCGGTGCGGAGTTATCGTGCAAGCGTTCTCGAAGCATGTCAATACGAACGATAGACGGATGTCGTAGAAGAACGTTGTCAGGGGTGGAGTTTTTGTACGAATAGAATTCACTGATCATCTCCTGAATAGAAGAAAAAGATATTTATGAAAATAATTATCTTAGTTTATATATAAACTAATGTTCTGCAGTTTCTTTTTAAGTTTGATCTGACTGTCTGCTTGCTGCTAAAAGTCACGCTAGAGCTAAAAGATTATTCAATGGCAGAATATAATTCAATAATATTATTTTTCAATAGCATTTTCCATTATTGTTCACAAGAAAATTATTGTTCACAATACTTGGTTTCCATGATGATAAAAATTTGATACTAGAAAAGAAAAGAACAAGTTACAATATTATACAAAGGATAATACATCTCAGAGTAATTCTTACAGGCAAACACAGCTTGAAAATAAATCATCCCAATGGTTACTTATATCGACTTATATCCGCTTTAAAATTAAAAACCAAACACTGACCTCTGCAGGTGACAGATTGTCAAGTTTCTCTGATCGTGGATATTTCTCAGTCATAGCTGGTAGCCAGGTTGACTGATAGTGATCTAGATACAGTCTCGCGCTGGTTGCAGCCAACACATAACCGCACACACAACCGTAAAGATCCTCAACCACAAAACACATCTGAGGACTGTAGCTGAGGTAGGCGCCTATTAATCTGAAATACGTTCAACAGAAACCATTTGAATACTGATGCTATCCTCATATAAAATCTATATAAATGAAACTTAAAAAAAAAATTCATGAAACCATTTTTTCTCACATAAAATGTTTTTTTAATAAAAGTGTGTATTAATTCTTTATGAATAAAAACTGCAAAGACAAAACTCGATTACTTTATTAACAGACTGTTGCAAGAAAGAATGTTGTAGGAGAGAATTTATCTATCTAGAGTAACTTATCAACAATTAAAAACGAGATAGTTGTAAACAATTATCGGGTAATCAACTGTCAATCTAAGACAAGTTAGTTATGAAGCAAGTAATGCGTAATATGACAGCTTTGCAGTATGAACGAAAGAATTTAAACTTTTCAAAGCTTCCTGTTAATTTTACCACTTGATTTTATATTCTCAATTATACAAATTAATTCCAATCAAATAATTTGAACTAACGTACACATTATTATTAACACAATTACAATCAAGTTTAATTTTTAACAATTAAAGGATGTAGACAAAGACAAAATCTAACCTGTCTGCAACGAGATGAGGATAATGAGAAAAGAGCTCAGTACTTTCTAAACCATCGTCACAAGACTGGAGACAAATCTTATAGACTGACTCCTAGTAGAAACATACAAGAAACATGACATTATATCTAAATATAATACAAAAATTACAGTCATACAATATTACACATTTCCCGGATCTTACACAAACAAAAACGAAAGAAAATATCTTTAAAAAAAATTTGTAACAAAAAGTGCTGCAGAAGAAATGAACCTTGCCAGTAATTGTTAAGCTAAAAAAAAAATTTTTTATCTCTTGCTAATTTAATTTGTTTATAATTAAAGCGAGCTGTTTCTACACAAACCTTATCTTGCGGAGTGTAAGGTCTGATGACGTACATGAGAGATAAAGGAATATCAGGACAAGTGTAGAAGAGCAAATCTGTGCAGCTTTCAAATGGAAGCATGCGCTAGCAAAATCAGAACACAAAAATACTAATTACAACATGATATTACAACTTCCACATTATTCGTAATTTATAATCTAGACAATATGCCTAACTTTACATGCTAATTATAACAAAAAACACATTAATTAAATATAATTTTACAAATTAATTAGAACTCAATTTTTCATGAACATCATAGTATATCAATGCTATTCTTGAAATGAAAAATCATCACATAAGTGTAGAATCATCGCATAATAATTACAATCATAATCTAATTAATCCATTATTCACTGACTAATTACGTATCAATTACCTGAAATTCACCAAGTAGTCCCCCACGGAACAACCAAGGTTCCCTCTCACCACTCATCGCGTAGTCACCATAACCTCTGCTGCCCCCTGGCAACAACAAACAAAAAACATTTAAAAATTATTATATAAAATGTTATTCACTCTATGACATTCTGAGACAATAAAATTATACACAACTAACATAATATACAAAAGCTTATAAACTTAATATACGAAAGTTCTATATCCATGCAGTGCAATAATAATATAACATGCAAAATACACTTTTAATTTTTATAACTTAACGAGATACCAAAAAATTGACTAGAAAAAATGAGGATCTATCAAATTTCTTGTAACTTAAATCTTTATCTTTAAAAGCTACTTATCGCAAAAAAGTCACATTATAATTATCCCAGACACAAGTGATAAAACACTAAAAATTTAAGCAAAGCAAATTGCATCTGAATAAAAAAAAGATGCTGCATGTATATAATTTCTATACAGTAATTTGTCTGTAAAGAGAAAAGAATGACATACAAGAGTATGGACCACCGTTTAAGCAGTTATGACCAATTGACTTTACGCTACTTTGGGCTGTAAACATAGAAAACTTAAAGTAAGACAACGAAGCTACATTTACTTCATGCAGCATAAATTTGACACTTATGAAAAAACTCTTTTATTGAAATTAAACCTATCCCTTACCTGTACTTGAAATAATAAAAATTATATGTTACTTAATTGTAATTAAGTAACTATTAAAAAATATCATAAACTTACAATTCATTTATTTCAATTAAATCATCAGTGCTGTCAAGCAGTTAAAACACATTTGGCATCAGTACATATTTAACAAAAAGTATTATACAGTGTTATATACTGTATAGTGAATCCCAAGTTTGAGTCTTAGGCCACAAATAAATTGTTAACTTTCTACGCCTTTTAGCGACTGATCAATTCAGAATTTCTGCACCTCTAAACTGCCAGATGCATAATGACTGACATTAAAAATCCCATACGCAGTATGAAATATAAGTATGCGTGGAAATACATAACATTGTCATTAATTATGGTACTAAAAACATTTTAATATTACTAGTTACGTTTATGTCACCAAAAGTAAAAAAAAATAAAAATTTAAACAGCAAAACTTGAATAATGAAACACAAGTTGACATACTTTGTCATATCAAATATCATTGAATAACAACAAGCAATTTGCGCAGTGCAGTCACCAAATAATCAAAAAGACTGACTACAATCACGGCATGCGTAAAAGATTACTCTATATACAATCATTTATCAGTCCGCAATGTCTGATAAATTAATGCATAATGATTAACATTTAAAATAAATGAAAGATTGTATTCAAAGTAACTATTTGAAGATTAAAAATGCTGATACAAACCAAAGCGATAGCTCAATACAAATACAAATAAAAATCTAATAAAAAAGCAACAACGGAACAAACTAATCCAATCAAATGATCTAGTCAATAATTGATATCTTTATTGACTGAATGATACAACACAAACGAAGCTACTACGCATACATAGAAATAAATTAAATTACAAAATCAAGAAACAAAAATCTAAAAAACACAACATTTACACATGAAATACTCCAACTTACCGAGCCACAAAACAAATGAATTCATCAGCAGTAGCACAGCTTTGATATCCCACGCATACGGAAACAATTCATATACCAACGACCTATTAGGAACACTCAACATCTTATCAATCACACCAATCATCAATCTCAACTTCCCCACAAATTCTCTCCCGCGCTCCTCCCAATCCACCACCACTGACGCGCCTGGTGCTGATCTCACACCGGCGTTTGTCTTCAACCAGTGGAACTCAGTCAATGCATCGACCGCCCATCGACCGTGCTCAAACGGTAAATAGAACAGATCAACGATCAGCGCGACGTCACTAACAGCGAAACTATCCGGCGTGACGTCATTACTATCAATAACCATCGACATCGTTGACTCTATCGCGATAGCCGTGATACATTTATCGACATCATCCGATGCGTCGCTTGACTGTAAGACAGAATCTGTCGACGCTGGAGTAGATCCAGGAGTAACGACAAAATCCATCGGTTCGATGACTTCGTTTAACTCAACCGAATCACCTTCAACCCCGCTAGATGTAAACGAAGCAGACGATGATCTATCGAGTAAACTATTAACCGGGGCGCAACCAGCTGGCTTCATGTAAGTATCCGTCACTTCCAGCACAGCCATTGGATCAAGCACCCCACCTCCCTTGATGGAGGAATCATCAAGGGGGGCCTTGGACTCTAGCAGGGTAGCGGGGGAGAGAAGGGGTGGGTAAACGGACTGAGTGGTGTGCCTTCGCGGTGCGTGGCATTTCTCAAAGAATTCCGAGTGCCAATCAATGAGTGCCATCTTGAGGGCCTGGTGGGGAAAGTAGCCGTGTTGAGAGTTGGCGGGACAGTCTTCATCCGGGTTGTATTCACCGTCTGTTTCTAGTTTGATGTCAGAACTGTTGACTGGACTGCCGCCTGCATTAAACGACAAAGATTTATGCAATGATACGCTTTAAAAATGATATTTTAAAAGTTATTAATTATTAGTTTATTTATTAAGCTATTAATAAATTGTTTAAATCAAAATAATCAAAATTCATTTATTAAAAATCTGAAAAGTTAAAAATTTAAATTAACCAATGAAATGCTCAACATTTACAAACAAAACTAAATCAGCCAAACATTCAGTAAGCGTACAAACATCCATACATCTTGTGTACATTTCGTGCTATTTTAATTCATTCAAATAATAAAAACGTCGACTCACTGAGAATGCAATCTTTCTTGACACCCCCCGCATTAGATCTACTCCACTGAGCTAACGTATGCAACGCCACGTAATTCGACTCAAACTCGCAATTAGGGTTAGTCATCACTCCCCTCAAGTAAGGAATCAACTCCGGTGACCTCCCATCGTACGGACCCAGAAACACTCTCTTCTGGTCGTAATCATTCGCATGGATGTTATCCCATATGAGAGGCGGACGCTGGAGAACCTTGGCCACCTCCTCGATGGACTTGATGCTGATCTTCTTTGAGATGACCTTAGGACCGGTCCACATGACATCGACACCGTGAAGCAACTTGGACCCGACCGTGGCGAGGTACTCGGATTGCTCGACATTGGGGATAGCGCGTGAGGCGCAGTACTCGGTGGGGCAGAAGAAGAACTTTGACGGTTCGTGAAGATGTTGGTAGACCTGTAAGAGACAAGAGGATCATATATAGACAGGATGGTTATTATGAGGAATTGGTGGTGTTATATATGTAGGTAAGATGTACTGATGATGATAGAATTGCAAATCTTGGATAACCAACGGAATCAATTCATTACTAGTCTGAGGTTATATCTCTCAAGATTTTACTTTACGACTAAATGACTTAGACTGCTGCAGCTTAAGCTATTATATCAAAGCCTTATCTATTATTAATACTAAGCTATTTTACCTAGAATCTTAAACACTTATAAATTTACTAATGCTCTATCTTATCTATTGAATTATGACGATGATATGCATCAACTTATTGGACTAATTTCTAGCAGAAAATAAAATGATTTGAATTAGATCAGACCAGCATCCAGAGTAGAATTTAAATATATTCTGCATCTCTACAAGAAATAAAACTTAACACGCAATTAGCTCTACTACCTTAGCTATAGTATCATCTATAAATTCTAATTTGCATCAAATTATTATTTATAGTTCCCTAAGCTCAATCGGTTGAATGTTTTAACTCTGTATCATATAGCCTAAGATGTCCATAAGGCTAAGTACTATACCATATGCAACTTACCAATACAGCTTACAACGAAGACTCTTCCAACAACAATAAGTAACACCTACAATTTTCTTAATATATTTACGCAAAATCACAAAATTACCTAGATTCTTATTATAAATGAGTAATATTTAATTTCTATTTTATTAATAACTAAAAATTATAAATCTATGACTACAATGATCCTTAAATGAATTACTAGACCCGTCATCTTAAAGGTATTATTAATTAAATTTAACAAAAAAAATTACTTGAATAATGAACTATCAAAAGGATACCGAAATAATGGTTAAATTTACTTCTAAAAAAATTGTTTGACTAGATTAAAAGCTTGAGAAAACTTGCAGTAAAAAATAAGAACTCATTCTAGTCATAAAGGATATACTTATATGCCGTATGCAAATTATATTTCATTTCATACGTAGCTACAAAATACTATCAATTAGATATATAAAATCATAGATAAAAACGGACAGATTATAATTAAACTGAAAAAAAAAACCCCAATTTAAAGGCAAAGCTATAGGATTCCAAGAATGAGAGATCTGCAACAAAAATAACTGTTAGCGCGAGACAAAAAATAAATTATAATAAATATGATCAGAAATCAGAGATTTTTCTCCGCAAAAAAGCCAACATACCCTTTATCAAGGTATTTGTATAAGAACATTCTATTTGACTTCTAAATAAATGTTTAAATTCCTTCAAATAAATTGTATTTCCTAGATATCTTGTAGGTAATTTTCATGATCCAAATATAATCTAGAGATTAACAGTGATGGTAAATACATTGATTGTAATGAAACTTACCAATTCATGACATTATTAAACAGTCAATTACAAACAAATAAAAATAAAAGAAGATTTATCAACCATTGCACTTGAACATTACCTCATTTGTTACGGAGACTTGAGCGAAAGCAAACGACTGATAGAAGCTCTTGTCTGCCTCACACATGTCCACTTCAATGTCATCAAACAGAAGAGCGAATGCCTTGCAGCCGAAGCTTGCCACTTGGCTCAGCTTGCGTTTGAGACAACTCACTTCCTTGACACTGGAGTAAGTCATGTCCAAGCCTGGGGAGAGAGCGTAGACAAAAGTTATGCCGCTGTCTTCAGCTGATTCTATCAGCGCCGTCAATAAATCTAAAGAAATACGACAGAAATTTAATAAATGTAAAAATCTAATATAGAACATGATATGTTGATATATATATATAAATATAAAAAATATATAAAAAATATATATATAAAATATTTTTAAATTTAAGACATTTTTTGACTTTTTAATCCAAAGATTTTTTTAAGGCATTTTATAAAATGAAAACGAGTGATTTTTGACACGCTTAGACAAAAGACCAGAACTTTATTGAAAGAGGCAAAAAGCACTGTATAAATCTCGAGTTTGGATCCAAAGCCAGTTATTATAAAATAACAGCAGTATATTTGCTGAGGTCCGCATAGCAAACAATGAAAACTTTAAGGCTAAATTTCTCACAACATATTATACCATCAATGTTCGTATCAAAATAATTACAGCAGCGGACTCTGAATTTTCAACAAGGTGTTCCAATCCGGCCAAATAATAATATCATTAATATTATCTGTATGCTTTATTTAATATTATAAACAGAAACTACAAATATAGAAACAGACCGGCTTCTTCCACAGTATATAACTCTCTCCAGTACATGCGATGTTTACTGTCATCTTTAGGAGCATAGATGTAAGTGTTCATACCCATCTTGCTCATTCTACAATATAATAAATTAATCTCATTATCATAAACTACTCTATGTAAAACAATGCTACATTAAATTTATAAAATTCTACATTTCTCTTACATTATTGAAATGAAAGAGAAAATTCATCGATTGTTTATCTATTTGTGGATTAACGTCACACCAGCACACATATAATAAATAGAAGAAGCTAATGACTCAACTATGAAACATCACTATGCAATCAACAGAAGACAAAGTCAATAATGCTGAATATGCAAAAATCAAGTGATGAGTGAGAAAAACAAACAATAACTACACAATTTCTATAACATTTGCTTTGAAATTATTAATTATAATTATGCTAATTCTATCTAGCCTTTTCATGTAAGAAACTTTTACAAACAAAGAGTCAAATCTGGCACAATACCGTTTGAAAAGTTTTCTTCTCTGTTCAGAAGTCCATGGTCTCCCATAAAAACCTGACAAAAAAGAAATTTACCAATTTACTTCAAATATAATTGAATCATAACACAATATAAACATTTTATTTTTTAAAGTATTGAGTCAAATCAATCAACTAATCCAAAAATAAAAGATACACGATGAAACGAATAAAAGAATTTAACTACATAATTAATTAATTAATTAATTGTGTAGTAACCTTCGACGACCCCACAAATGAAGTTTCCGCTGGAATTAGATCTGTTCAAGTCAGAGTTATCCACATTCCCTCGACCATCAGGAATCATTGCAGGCGATACAATCAATTAAATCCTTTAATTAATTAATTAAATTACACAAATAATCGTAAATACTAAATTCTATACAAAAATTGCGATATTTCTTCTATTTTGAATAAATTCTATAGTCTAGATCAGTACGTCTTGTTGTAATTATACTAAATGTAAAATGAATAGATAAAAATCTACGCAATAAATGTAACAAATCACGTGAGAGAATCTAGACTTGTGATTGGTCGAGAAATTAGGCTAATTTTGCCTAACTGGCGATAATGGAAAGAATTGAATGATAAAATTATTCCATAAAATATTGGAAATATTTTACTTCGCAAAATGGAATCGATAGACTGGATGTAAGGAGAGCGCTGATTGGTCGAGAGAATGAAAACATTGAGATGAGGACCAATCAGAGAATGGTAACTGTAAGCTAAAAATAGACATAAACAAGAAACCAGTTTAAACCAGTTTGTGAAAGATCATGAATGATATTTATATTGAATTATAATTGCTATATTTGTAACCTTTTTTTGAAACTAGATCAATGCATACAATGAATTATTTTTTATAAATATTATTTAGACATTCACAGATACAATGAATTAGTAAAAAATAGTTCAACTTTTTCTTACGAATAATAAAATGTGTGCAAAAATTTCAAATTAAAAGTTTGGCATAGGCC